>JAQFZM010000431.1:0-33446 GCA_034695785.1 Galumna obvia
CCTCAAATATTTTTTAATTTTAAACATTTTTTCTAGATATACTTTTTTCTTGATGATATTTTTAAGCGCGCAAATTAAAAATTGTGAATTTAAAATTTAATTAAATATTTGATAGAATACAGAGTTCTGTATATTTTAGAAAAGATGGGATTATTTCTTCACTTTTAGACGCATTCATTTGAAAGTCAATAATTGAATGAAATTCTCGAAATAATCAGAAAAAGTGCTGAATATAATGAGAAGATCAACAAAATCAGCGAATATTCTGAATAATATTTAAGTAACGAAATCAATGATCGCCAGAAGAATGAAATCATTATAAGTTTTGGCAGACGTTTTGTTCTCTTTATTTTCATTAAAATTAATTGAAATATCTATCGCTTAATACTTCAATATTCTACTGTTTATACAGCACACAACCATTCATTTTAATTGAGGATAGGATATTTAAAAAAATATGCTTCAAATTATAAATTACAAGAAAGTATATAAGTTACAACAAATGTTTAATAAATAAGAACCTATCTAATTTACTAAATTAATTTGTTTACACCTTTCACAACATTATTGATAGCCAGTAATCAGTACTTTTTCTCCATAATAGAGTATCGACCATGAAACAATATAACGTTAAGTCTTAGAGTCTAGGATATTAATGGTTTAAAAATTATAATAACCTTTTTTGTTAAAATTAAAGAATATGTACTGTATTTTACTTTGTTTTGATTAGAAATTAGTTTGGATTTAAATTATTTAATTTAAATAAAAATGCATTCATTTCTCAATTAATTCAAAAGAATTAGTTATCAGTATATGTTCTTCAAGAACTCTCTCTCTCTCTCTCTCTCTCTCTCTCTCTCTCTCTCTCTCTCTCTCTCTCTCTCCACTCTCACTCAATCCCTCTCACTCACTCATTCTCACTCTTAAGTAGCTTGCTGATTTCAAATTTGTTAATTCAACCGATTAGTTAACTGAAATGATGATTTACTCAACCGATTTGAGACTGTAATTGACAAATAAACGCCTTTTTTTTACTCAAATTAAATTACTTATATCCGAACTAATAATCAAAAATAAAATACAATTATATAATCTTAGCATGATCTTTTAGTAAACTTAAAATTAAAAATGAAATTCAAATTTTTAGATAAAATTTATAATTTTTCTGAGATTCTATTTATTTGCAAACAATTACTAAGCTTGATAAGTTAAGTTTGAATATTTTAAGGCTTTATGTATTGAAAATATATTCTCAAGAATACATATTCTGCACACATGTATACATCAATGAATACCTTAACAAGAATATAGTTTTATCTTTTCGATTCATTTGAAGTCTTAACAAAGTGTTTACTGAAAATCATTTATTGATTAAAAGTTTAATAAAACGATGTCTTTATTGAGTTTATACTTTGAAGCGTTTTTTAGATATAAGACACATCTTTTGTCTGTTATTTTGAATTTTTTGATAATTTCTTATATATTAAACTCTAATATATATAAGAAATTCTTTAATGATTAGAAAATAGAAATATATTATAAAACCTTTCAGTTTTGAAGTTTAAGATTCATCAGAGACTACTTTTTAATAAATATGTGGTCTTCCACTCAAAGTTACGTCAAGTCACGTATTTAACTTCAATCTTAAGATTAAATATGAACTGAATTTTATAATTTCTTGAAAAACAGACAACAAATGCGAATGACTACTGAAATGTATAAAAGGCACGAAGAAATGTAAGTATTTCTTTAATAATTCTATTTAATAATCGATATTTGCTAGATTATTCACAGTTGTTACAAAAGTTTAGAATAAAAGATTCTCTAAGAAATCAAATTTTGTTTATTTGAAATCAAAAAAATTAACTCTAAATATAAGTGATTGCAGTCATTATTAAGAGTCAACTAAACTTATTTCTTATATACTTCTTATGTTATTTTCAGAAATTATTTTAATAATATTTTGTATTTTTAAGATAATATTTCATAAATATTTTAAAATATTTAGCTTGCTCATATTTTGATTAGAGATGTATATTTTTCATACAGTTATATCAAAATATTTGTTTATTGGAAGCATTTGTAAGAGAGTGACTGATAAACGAAAACATATATAATATTATATATATAAAATATATTTAGTATATTCTATAATATAGAATCTTTATTATTATCTGATAAATGTGGCGAAAAAATTCTTAGATTTATTAAAATATTTGTCCTAAAATTCAATTCAAAATGAATTAAATTTAAGGGAAAATGGATTTTATAGTAAATATAATATTAATGTTATGACAAACTTATATTAAAATTCTCTATTATTTCCATTGAATTGTTTTCATTTTAAAACTTCAATCAATTTGTAATTCAAAAATACATTTTTATATTTAAAAAACAGAAATCCTTTGATGTTTTGAAATATTCAGAATTTTCTTGTATTTCAAAATGCCTTTAAAACAAGTTTTTAGTTTTGTGTCATAAAAATGAATCAAAAGCTTAAAAAGATTTCAAGTGAAGATATGGTGAGTTTCAATCCATTAAAAATTGGAAAACATAAGGCATTGGATTATTTTTGAGAGAACTCACAACTTTGGACTAATCATAACTCCAATTGACTTTAATCAAGATTTTCAAAAATTCAAGATTTAATTGAGGTTTAATTGAGGGGTTATTTTGTTTTCTAAGAATAGAGTAATTTTAAATCAATTTTTATTTGTTTCAGAATATAAATCATTTTCTGAATTTCCATTTCTTTGAAAATGAAGTTAAAAGAAATCATTGAATTCGTGGAATTGTTAACAAATCATTTAATATTGATTCAATCTTGTTCAATTTTCAAATACTTCAAAGGAAAAATTTATTTTTAGATTAATTTTTAATATTTCCGTTAAATCCTCAGATTCTTATTTATTGCATGAAATTTATGTTTATTGAAAACTATGGATATTCGCATCGATGAGAGGAAATTGACCCTATTTACATATTTATATATATTGTGACCCAATATTTATGTATTTATATATTTTGAATTAATCTTTCAATTTATTTCTTAATCATTTGAATCAAAGAAATTAATTGAGTTCTGAATTTACGAATTGAATCCAAATTAATATAAAGAATTGAATTAGTAATCAGAAATTCTATACATAGAATATAAGTTATATTCTATAATAACAGTTAGTTATATACTTATATAATATAACCTCTAATTATATTCGAATTCAATTTTTGATTAAAATTTTTCTATTAATAGTAATTCAAATTTAATGCATTTATGAATGACTTTTGACATAAACCGTTATTTTAAGAAATATGGTCGTCAATAATCGTCTTATAAATGTTGGAAATAATGGTTGATTAAAACCACTATTCCCTTATTCTTTGAGTAAACAAATGTTTTTTTTGGTGACAACTCTGAGTTAAAACAAAAATTTCAATTATTTACTAAAAAAACATTAATTACTATAAAAGATAAATTCGAATACTATGAAATTGATTTGAAATCAAATTAAAAAAAAAGATTATAATCAGGGATTGCTAAAGAAATCTGATCCAAGGCAGTATTTGCTCAAAATATCCTAGGGTTTGACCTCGTACTTAGACTAATGTTAAGATTTTAAAATTTTCTAGGAGGTATTTTGCCGATTTTTTCTCCAAGATGGTATTTAAAAAAAAGCTTCTTTAGCCATCACTGATTATAATCGAAAAGTGTGTCGATGAAGAAAAACCAAAAGAAAAGTTGAGTTTTTGATATTTTATAAGAAAAGTACTTTAAAGTCAATAAAGAGACGAAAAGAGAATTCAATTTCCGCTTAAATAAAAAAATAAGTAAAAAAAAAGTTTTCTTATAAATCAAAATATTTAATCAAAAGCTATAATATTAATAAAAGTAACGAATAATTTGAGGGTATTTTTGTGTTATTATAGAATATGAATTTATATGTGATTATGTGTTAGGGTTCAGGAGGAAAGGGATCGGAGAATCAATGATTTAAAGATTCAGTTAAGTCAAAGTGAAAAAGATATGGAAGACATGAGAAAAAGAAATAATGAAAGAGTTCAGTATCTGGAAAATGAATGGCAGAGAGAAGTGGAAAGACTCAAAGAAATGCATTCGAGCACTACTATAAAGTTAAGTGAACAGCACGAACAGGACCTGACTCGTATCAGAAAAATCAAAGAACAGGAAATAGAGTCAGTGAATGCGCTTCAAAACCACGGCTTGTCTTTAGAGAGTCTTTTAAATAAATGGGAAAAAAGTGCGCAACAAATTGAAGAACTCCACAAAAGTGTTATCACTAAACAAGAAGAGATTCTTAAACACAAATTTAATGATATCGACATTAAAAACAGAAGACTCGAAGATATTGAAATCAATTGGAATTCACTGATCAATGAGTTGGAAGTCGAGAGAAATCGATGTTCTGATGAAACTAAAAAACTTTATGACTTAATTGGAGAACAAAAACAATTATTGCATTTCGAAGAGAAACGTCTAAATGAAGAACGACTCCAATTAGAAACCGATAAAAGAAAACTGATTGAAGACAAACAAACATTAGATATTGAATCGGACAGAATTAGAGACAATTTACGAAAAGAGTCAAACGCTATCACTGAAGAGAGACTTAAATTAAAAGAAGAGTTCACGGCTTTAGAGAAAACTAAAAATGAAATCAATTTAAAAGAAATTGAATTCAAACACGACTTGAATAAAGAAAAGGAAGAAATCAATCACTTATATAAAGAGGTTGAAGAGAAACGCAATGAATTGCACAGAGAAATCACACAAATACAGCACCAGAGGATGGCTATTCAAAATGAACAGCACCAATTTGAACAAAGAAAACTTATGTTCGACATCGAGAAACAGAAAATGCAAGACTTGGCTCAAGAAATCGCCAAAAGAGCTGAAGAATTGGAAAGTCTCAGTGAAATTGCATTACATGAAAAACGTGAGGGACATATGGCTATGGATGAGGCGGACAGGTTTAAAAAGGAACTCGACTCTAAACTTAAATTTATTGAAGAAAGTTTTGCTAAATTGAGGACAGAAGAGGACAAAATCAGTCAAATGAAGTTCAAAGTCGAAAACGAATTGCAATACATTAAAGAAACCAAAGATAATATAGTTTGCAGTCTTTGCGGTTCAGGACTTAACAGAGGTTTTCATATTAACAATCATTTTTCACTTTTTTATTGCATTTACGCATTAGAATGTAAAATATGGTTTCTTATTGGAATGCTCAAGGCACTTTTATAATGATCACATTCTCATAAGAATAGGGAAAATCTATTTGAAATTTTTTTGATTTAATTATTATTTGCGTGAATGCAATGAATTTAAGTTTTTTTGTCCTCAAAATTTGTTTTTAATTACATTTCGTTTTTAGTAAAACTGAACGGAATCACAAAAACTCATTTGAATGACTTTAATAACATCTCTTCGTTTTATCCGCCCAATCAATGGTCGGGTTTACAAGAGAGCGATCGGGCGCTACTTATTTGGCAAATTAGTGGACAACAGGACGCGGCTCTTCTCGAACAGGAAACTGCTTTTGTCAACGCTATCCGCTCTCAGACACAGACAACAGGAATGACTTTTCAACAAAATGACTATTTCTTCAATAATTGAATTATATTGTCATCAAAATTGATTACAATTCAATCAATTTGTGGTATAAATTGATGGTTACGTCAATTACTAGGAAAGACTTATTATTCAGGGCTCAATTTATCTTATCTCAAATATAGTGCTGTCATCTCAAGAGTCAAATTCTGCAAAAAAAACATTTTTTTTTATTGAATTCCATTTTTAATGGTAATCTATTGTGAAGACCAACTAAAAGACTTTTCTTATGTGTTCTACAAATTAATGATAAAATGAGTGCCACTTTTATGACATTAAAACTCACATTAAATGATAGGTCTGTTTATAATATTTCTTAAAATAAAATTTTATAATTAATTCATTAAAAAAGTGGTCCGAATAAAACTCCATTCAATGAAACTTTACTTTTTATAAATGAATTTTAAAGAAAATATTTTTTAAATTTTTAAATAAAATAAAAGAAACGAATCGAAGAAAGAAATGATTTTATTCCAAACATAAGTCAATTACTATAAAAGGAGTCTAAGCCTTATACCCCCGACTGGCGCGACGTCCGCGAGCCCTCTCGAATTTACGTCCCTTTGATCGGACGTATGGTTTAGTGTGACTGTGCGGAACACCCGGTGCTCTTCCAAAGTGTTTGCACGCCTCTCGAGCATTACGCGGGCCCTGAATGAGAACTGTGTTCTCACCTCTCGGGGAACGAACTGCCAACTGATCCAAAGTTAGGATCTGTCCGCCGGCCTTCAGAATGCGAGCCCTCGCACTTTTGGTCACTCGAAGGGCACAAACCGTCAATTTGGGCACATTATAGAGACGCACATCATCTGTAATCGTACCGATAACTACAGCGATCTTTCCCTGTCTTTCCTTTTCACTCATTTGGATCTTCTGTTAATCATTTCAATTAATTAAGAGTTAAATCAGTTTTTATAATAAAATATGTAATCAAATACATACGAGTCGTCTCAAAGTCATTGGCGGCCGATTTATTTTACTCATATAAAGTCTTCGCAAAACTATTTTATTGAACTTTTGTCCGGTTCTTCGGGCGAGGAATCGATACAACTATTTATATAAATAAATACAATTAATTTAAATACAATTAAAACCAATACAAATGTTGAACACGTGTTTAGCCATACCTTAACCAAAAGCAATAAATACGGGTCTTTACTCTTCGGTGCAGTTCTCTGCACTTTTCGGTCATTCTTATGGTTGATATCAATACCCTTTTATTTGAAAAATAAGTATTTAATTCAATTAAATTAGTTTTAAATCAAATTAAAAAAGAGTTCAATTCTCACCATTTTTACGGATTTAAAGCAAAGGGACTGTTATTTGAGTAAAATGTGTTTACACTAAATCATGTTTTCACTCAATTTATATCAAAATAAGATTTGTTTCCTATTTCCGATTATAAAGAAACAGTCCCTCAGTTTTTTCAAAAATCAATTCCTTTCCGATAACTCATACAAAAATAACGTATTATTTGAGTTGAGAGAAACGATTGACCCCTAATTCTGTGGAACTCTTTGCGATAATAAAAAAAGTTTAATAAATCGTGAATTAAATATAATTTAGTATTAGAAAAAATCACCCTTTTCTCACCGTTTGAATTTTTACTCTTAAATACTATTACCAAGCTTGTTTAAAAATAAACCCTTTAATAATCATTTATAAGTCAAATATTTCACCTTTCCTATACGTCGTGTCATGTTCAATACTCTATTATAAATATTTAATAGGTTCTATTATTTTCAACATTTTTTCTGGGTATAGTTTTCACTAGTTTATATATGCAAGCGCACACTTCAAAAATTGCAACTAAAATATAATTTACTAAATTATTCAAACTTTAGGTGTTGTTGGTTTACAATAAATTAAACAAGATAACATATGAAAACTTAGAAAAAACTTAGCTTTCACCAACACCACAACTTGTAGACAATAAACTTATTGTATTTTTTGCGGAGAATTTCCACATTTAACTAAATGTCTTCTTCAGCGCTTTTGAACTCAAAATGAGTCTTAAGCTGTAGAGGCCATGAATTCGCTGAGTAGGGATCAATTGGTGATTCAGTGGTGTATAATTACAAGTTAAAAGTCTATATTTTAATTATTTATTTTTGTATCTGAATTGTTTATAGTATTCAACAATTCTTGTTGCGATATAGCTCTCACCCAAATTTACTAATAATTTAAGAAAAAATGTATCAAATCTTTTTAGTTTTTTGTTTTTGTAAGATTACATTTTATTTTCAAATTAGTATTAATTAGTCCTTCAATTATAGATCTAGTTATTTATTGTTGAGTAAATTAGTGATGCCAAATGGTTGACCAAGTTAATTAGTTAATTCAAACGATAAATTATTCATTTTGTATTTTAGGACTCAAGAAATTGCTTGACTTAATTGGTTAGTTAACCCAACTTAAACAACTTAAACAAAGCTTTACTTAACTGATAAATGACTGTAAAAGAGAATTACAAAATATTTATTAATTTATTTAATTAAAAACTTTAGATACGAATTGAATCAAATTTATGATTAATTAATTAAATGATAAATTTAATGATAAATTAATGATTTAATTCCTTTCAATTGATAGTATAATAAGGGAGTAATGATATAACGAACAGATATTAAGTGTTACTCAAATCGTGATTTTAAGTTTTATACATTAATTTAATATTAAAATAGAGTCATTTCACCAATAATTGATCCCTAGAACACATTAATACTTAATATTTTATGATTGAGTTATAGAATAGAGGTTCTATTGTACAGGTATTATAAAGGTAGTAGTTAGTAGTCAGTAGTGATGGTAAATTTCTTTAGTTATTAAGACCATTCATTAAATATAAAGGAAGGAAACGAAAAGTTCTTAACTTTTATTATTTGAGTCTAATATTAAACTATTCTTTAAAATATTTGAATTCTATTCTAAAATACTTCTTAACAAAACTTTGAAAATTTATTAAACATTTAAATTATCACAAATTTTGACCGAAAAGTTTATTTTATTCTATTTTATTAAATATAAGATAATATAAGAATAATATAACTTTTGAGGAAAAATAATATTATCCATTAAATACATTTTTTATATAAAATAATTAAATATTAATAATTAATTGATTAAATTATAAATAATGTGATGGAGTGCTTATTCTGTGTCAGTGATGTGTGTCTGTGCGCAACACATACACTGATTATAGAGGGCAGAGAATAATATCAATAAAACCTGTCTCGTTTGTCAACGTACAAATTTTGGACGCCATCTTTTTTTATATAAATTGTAACAAGCAGTACGTATATTTTTTGATATGAAAGCGTTAAATGTAATCATTTATTGGGAGTCCAATATGGCGCTCAAACCTGTACTTTAACAAACGAGACAGACTTTAAATGAGTGATTCCTTCATTCAATTCACTGTTGTTTTGATTTTTGGGTGTTTTGAGTATTAATTGAGTCAAATATCACTCAATTATCTAATAAATCATTATTTCATTAAATCTCATTTATTATTCAATTAAAATAATTTTGGATAACATTTAAATAAATGTATTATAATATAAAATACAATAAATATTAAAGTCAATGGTTTTGTCCACAAATTAATAGCCATAAAATTGTAAATAAATTTAATTTAAATCTATTTTAAACTCATTTATTCAAAAGTTGTTCAATTAATTATATTTTAATTTGTTTACAGATCTGACAATTGTTTTGAAAAATCTTTTAATTCAAATGTTGACCAAAATTTAAAAATATTTTGAACTAAAAAACATTTAAAGATAACGTTTGGATAACTTCTTCAGCGAAGAGTCCTTCAAATTATTTGTTTATAAAGTTATAAACAAATGAATGAAATTTTGAAGAAATCATTGAATTCGTTCCTATAATGTGTTTCTAATAATAAACCCTTTTTTGGATATAATCGACAATGAATTGTCATCAGGTGTTGACCGGAGCCGTCAATTTTGGCGATAACTGTTATAGTGTTGGTTCTGTTGAAGGAATTCCTTTCGTGACCTACAGTTCGGGCTGTAATGTCGTAATCCTAACCTCCAGTCTTCAAAGAGTCCAAATAATTGCTGGAATACTTTATGGCAATATTCAGGTTAATTGTATCGACTCTTCGACAGACGTCGGAAAAATAGGCGCCGCTTATGGACACAGAATATATGTGTTCGAACCGACCCCTCTCTTACATCAAAACTCTAACCATAAACTGGACTATCGATGGATTCAAACGGCTTGTATTGAAACAGATTCTGAAGTGAGTGTTATTTCTTGGAATCTCGAAGGGAATAAAGTACTGACTGGTGGACATACTATTCAAATGTGGCACTTAATTACTAATAATACTAATAATGTGTCCGAAGATAATCCAATTCAAATCAAAACAGAAGGCGCTGAAAACAATGTGGAGAAAGAGTCAGAAACGAGTAATTGGCAGTGCGTTTGGCAGTGCACCACATCAACACCCGTTCATTTTTTAAGATTCTCACCGGACGGTACACTCTTTGTATCGGCCGGAAAGTCAGATCGTTTGGTCAAAATATGGTACGAAAGCGCCGCCAAAAACAGTTCGATCGCAAAGTGTTTGTTAGGAAAGCATGAAAATGATAGCCATCCGCCACCACCTTCTGATTCGGTGGACTTTTCATTTATATATATCGCACATCCCCGCGCTGTGACCGGCATTTCTTGGCGTAAAGTCAGTAAATATATGCCGCGCGGGTCAGTGGCTAATATGTTAGTGACGTCGTGTCGCGACAATATTTGTCGACTTTGGGTACAAACACTTCTTCCAGAGGACGGTTTAGTCAATTTGAGTCAAATCGAAGGCCTCTCTAATTATGTGGTTCCAAGAGCACAAACTCAACGCCATCGACAAAAAATAATGCAAAGGATTAAACAAATGAAATCTTTGAGTCAATTCAAAAAGAGACAACAAGTGGCCACAGATGAGGGTTTTCTGAACGGCGCCATTCCTACTCTTCCGAGTACTTTCAGCGTTCATGACTTTCATAGTTTTGGTATTCATGGCACAGCTATGGCTCCCGGATTACATTTTCACTTAACCGCCAGTATTAATGCTGAAACAGACATCCCATTAGTTCCGAGTCTGTCGGCCAACTCTAATAGCACTGGAAGTTCAACGAAATCCAATTTTGTTGTCCATTGGCTCAACAATAAGGATATGTTTTTTACTCAATCGGCTGAAAAAATTTTACAGGAAATCAGTTTAAAGATTATTCAGAGCGAAACACATATTGCCAACAGTGATATTGGAAGTGATACGGGAGAGGCTGATGGCGTCGACACAGACCCTGAAACAGACGGTGCGAGTATTACTACTGCGGAGTCCAATAAAAAATTCAGAAAACCTATCCCTCAAACGGCCAAAAAAAGTTCCAAACATATAAACAAAGCCTTATCTCCAGAAGAAGTTAATCACGAGAACAGTCATCCGACTGCTAGTCGTCAGAGCTTTCATACCACTTCTTCGTCAACATCTTTGGCAACTGAAGTGAACGCTTCAAATGTTGCAAATCATTCACAATTAGGAGACCTCTTAGACCGTAAATTAGAGGCATTGATCAGAGAGTGGCACAACAACTCTGACTTACTTTTCAGTATTCATCCTTTAGATGGAAGTCTTCTCGTTTGGTAAGTCTTTTCATTAATATTGTTCTGTTATTAACCAATAATTTATATATAATTAGGTTAATAGAATGGTTGGATGAGTCGAGTCCTTGTTCATTTCGTCAGCCACAAATCAGTTTTTCATCCCGTATTCCAAATGCAATACCATTGGGAGACGCGGCGACGATGTCTCATAATATCGCACTTTTTTCTCCACATTTCTATTTAGACCTGAAGTCTGCACTTTTCCCTAAATCCTCTTCTCATGACTCAGACATCGAACCCAAAGATTTAGACAAAAATAATTCAAACATTAAAATGGATTCGACGCCATTCTCGTTACAAACACCCACTGTTTGTCTCTTAACAAAACATATAAATGGATCTCTAAATCTTTGGAATTTGGGTTTTGCTGAGGGCTCACACTTCACACAAGTGCTAAGTATTAGTCATTCCTCTCGTTGTTGTGGTCATCGTTTCAGAGTAAATGACGTCAACTGTCATCCAGTTTTACCCCTTTTATTAACAACTTCTCACCACAATTTGCCCGGAATTTCATTCAATGAAGAATCAATACCAGACTCTCCGATTACATCGAGTCCTCTGCCTTCGCCGTCATCGCCATCACTATATCCGAAAGGTCTACAAAATATCGGCTTTTGTTCGGAACTAATCCTATGGCGCGTCGATTCTGTTGGTCCACTTTCCAAATCTGGAGGAGTGACTGAATTGGCCCGAATTAATTCGTTCGAGTTCTCTGCCTTTTCGAACGTTGCGTGGATACCAACTTTACTTCCGAGTACTACTCTGGGCTCAATATCAAACTCACCTAGTGCTTGCTTTGTTGCCTCAGACGGTCAACAGTTACGTATATATCAGGCTGTAATCGACGCCCGAACTCTTTTAGCAGAAGTTTCTTCAGCTGAGCGCCAGACCCGAAAGGGAAATGTGAGCCCATCCATTAGTGACGACAGCACTTCATCAGAAGCCGGTCAATATAAACATGTAGTGCGCGACTCTTTTAAAGTTGTGAGTTTACAGTCGACTGCACGACCCGGTTGTATACTTGAGCTCAAGGCTATATCTGATGCCGTTCACGACTGGAAGAACACACAATTACTCCATGTCTTTCAGGAACAGTTGATTAGAGGAGACAGTTCTGATGCTTACCAATCATGGAATGAGAATCAAATGAACCAAAAAGGTTTAGCCGATTCTAGTTTAGGGGCTGTCGTTGACTTAAGACATAGCGCTGTATTTGAAGAACCCTTTTATTTAGTTGTTATCGAAAAGAATGAAACCCAACAGTCGGTGCTTCACATGTGGCGACTTTTGATCGCTTCTCAGCCTCAAACAGATTCCAGCAAATATTCATACGTTCCGGACAGTCATTTAATTCAAGACAATAGCGATCACTCAAATACTACTTCTAGAAGTAATTCTCCTGATTTAAATGATAGACTCGAAAACACAAACGAAACACTTAATCAAAGCCAAAGTCACGCCAATATTGTCTCTACACTCAGAATTACAACTGAAAAGGTTTGCACTCAAATATTAGCGCTTCCGCCCGACATTGAAGTAATCCACGCGACTCCGGCCGCCGGACATCTAAGTTCATCAAACATATATCCGGCCTGTTTTGCGCCATATCTTATTGTCACCGCTTGTAGTGATGGACGCATTCGTTTCTGGAGATGTAGTACTCAATACAAAGAAGAGAATAAGAAAAGTGATTACAATTGGGTTGAATGGGAAATGTTGTTGAATAAAGAGGACTCGACGAGTGCCTTTGAGGTCCCTGGTCTACCCTTATATGTATCCTGTGCCTATACGGGTCGAGTGGCCTGTGCTTATAAACAGGGGAAGGCATTTTCGAGGCCTAATTCTCAAAATCCAAACCAAAAATATATTAACGTAACGCTCGGTATAATCGAATGCGAGTCAACCGGAGGTTCTGAATGGGTTTTGGAGGACACGATTCAAATTAAAAACATTCCTTTACCTCAAACAGATGTAAACTTAGGCATTGATTTGGGGCCTCTCGTCGACACATCTCTCAGAAATAAAATGACATCAAATACATTAGTGAGTCGTTTAACGAATGGAGGGGATGAACACACCACAGATCACAGGGGAACCAATAATATTCAAAGATTATTATCTGTTCCGAGTTATACAACAATGCAGTCATTAAAGAAAATTATCGCAGAAAAAGGGAATCAATTAACTCTATCCCAGAAGTCTTTAGTACAACTCGATTGGGTTTCCACTGAAGACGGTTCTCATATCCTTACGGTTACGGCCGGCTCTAAAGTTACACTTTTCACTCCTGTATCAACAGATATAGCACAGGCCAACCTTCAAACTATGAAAGCTTCTGAAAAATCAATGAGCGCTCCTTCAAATAGAATGCTATTAAAACAGGCCTCTTCTATGGGACCAGTAGTCAAAACTGATGAAATTCGTTGGATGACTTTGCGCTCAACTGATTTGGTCACTGCAGATGGTTTACCACCCCTTCCAATGGAACTCTCGTGGGTCAGAGATGGCATTCTTGTGATTGGAATGGATAATGAAATGTTAATTTACACGCAATGGAAAAGTGATACTCCAATAGAAGCGAATGAATCGACGATAGAAATAACCGAATCAAGAGTTCTCACAGAACAGGAACTTCTAACTCACGCACAGGAGTCGTCTCAATTGAGACTTCCGTCTCACCCGAGTCCTATTCCTCGATCTCCTTCGGCCACAAAATTGACTTCAAATAACGTTACGGAAAATAAAAAGAGCAGTTCTGCACAAAACACTCAATTAAAAGATAGCGCACAGAATGAACAACTCCCCAATTGGTCTCATTTGCCTGACTTCGGTATATTCGAAACGAGTAGATTGGCCTTACCTGTTTTGCCTCAATACCATCCCAAACAATTAATGGAATTATTGGCGTTCGGTAAAATCCAAAGGGTTCGGGCGATTTTGGGTCATTTAGTGGGATGTCTGGCATCCATTAATTCTAAGAAAGATTATTTACAATATCCTCAAAACTTTGGACAGAGTTTTGAGAAAAAAAGTGATTCTGACAAAAGTCCGCGTTCGTGGCTCCGGTCTAGAACTCTATCTGTGGCCGCACCCACTTCTCCGCTCCAACAAAACAGTCCACACGATTCAGAAAATTTCCCGATAATAGCAGAAGAAGTTCAGTTGGATTATACGGAAATCACTTCTATCCGACCGCTACCACTCTATGCTTTAATAGAAGCCGACGATAAGAATGAATTTAAATCAAAAGACCGATCCTTTGATGAAGACTTAGATTATGACAATCTCTTCGATTCAAACTTCAAATCTCAAGTCGAGGATACATTGGATGAAATTCTGGGCAGAAATGCTTTCACTTACAGTACAAAACCTAAAAAGTCTGCCCACAATGAAAGAGATGTAACTAATTTTGGTCAAAGACAGGCTCGTATTCTAACAAAATTGTTGACTCACTCACATCTTCCGGGTCTTTCAAGTCTGGATCAAATGCATTTGTTAGCTTTGGCCGATTCGGTCGCATCTTTTAATCCAAATGCAAATAAAGAGTCGGCAACCGATGATTTTGGGACAAAAGACGATTCGGGCACTGAATCGATGCCGACCGACAATTCTATTTTCTCATCGGATTCTTTGGACAATTGTGGGCTCAGATTCTTACTAACAATGCGTCAACACATGTATCTCCTCCGTTGTTTACCTTTAGTTCAAAGAAAAGGTCTTCAAAAGTCAGGTCTGGGAACTCATAATATTGTTTGGGCTTTTCATTCCGAAACACAGGAAGAGTTGGTACAAATGATATCATCCATTCAAAGGGATAATTCCAATTGGAGTGAACTCAGAGAAATTGGGGTCGGCTTTTGGGTTAGGAATAATGCATTGCTTCGTAAACTAATGGAGAAGTTAGCAAAGGCTGCATTCCTTAGAAAACAGGACCCATTGGATGCCGCACTTTATTATATGATGATGAAGAAGAAATCATTAGTTTGGGGTCTCTTCCGATCGGTTCAGGACAGGAAAATGACAGAATTCTTTCAAAATAATTTCAGTGAAGACAAGTGGAGAAAAGCGGCGCTTAAGAATGCCTACGCATTAATGGGCAAACAGAGATTTGAGCATGCTGCTGCCTTCTTCCTCTTAGCCGGTTCTGTTTGGGATGCAGTTGAGGTTTGCCTCTCAAAGTTAGATGACTTACAATTAGCCATGGTCATTATTCGTCTTTATGATGGCGATATCGAAACTATTCCTGAAAATTTGAAACGACTTCTCTTTCAAGAAGTTTTAGGCAGAAAAAGAGACGGCTCTGAATATAGACCGAGTGAAGCACATCCCGACCCTTTCCTTAGAAGTATGGCCTATTGGATGCTTCAGGACTACAACACTTCATTAACAACTCTACTAGAAATCGAAGTCGGGACTAATCACAGGAAATATTCGGATAATGAAATGGACTCCGACGGAGTGTCTGTCAGTCCGAGTGTTTTCAATTTCTACCTCTATTTGAGAACTGTACCACTTATTGTTAGGCGACAGTTCGCTCAAAATGTCAGAGAAAAGAAAGAACAGTTCGCTTCTAGAGGTCTGATTCAAGAAACGACTTGTAGCGATGCCATCACACCATTCGAACGAAGACTCTTTTTCCTTACAGCGCACTCACATTTTAGAGCCGGTTGTCCTTCACTGGCATTAGAAGTATTATCACGACTTCCAAACAGAATAGAGACAAATGAACGCAAAGAAAACGATGCATTTTCTGAAATAAATGACGAAAACTTAGATCATCCCATAAATACCGGAGCTCTGCCTAATGGACACTTAGATGGAGGCCTTGATTGGGGGGCGCCCTCACAGACTTTTGATCCAATTGATACTTCAGATTTCAAGTTTTCAGTTGAGCCCTGTTCTGATGATGAAGACGATAGCATTGGAGGCCTTCAAATGAATATAAAGGAAGAAACTAAAGACCAAAAAAATAAAGATCATAACGACAACAAAGAAGTAAAACTCGATATAATGGCTCAACAGTTGAAATTCATCGCATGTCTTAAGATATTAATGGAAGAATTAAGTACTTTAGCCACTGGTTTTGAAGTGGATGGCGGACAACTCCGATACCAGTTATACATTTGGCTCGAAAAGAGTGTTCAGGCGTTGAAAACGATTTGCAATTACCAAACATTTTCGATGAGACCCACAAATGACGGAAAACATAACTCTTCTATGGTTTTTGGGAACTCCAACGAAATTTCCCCCTCAGATCGAGTTACTCCTCGGGGCTCACACTCTGAGGCGAGCGGTGCCACCGAAACAAAGCCATCTCTTCATGAAATTCTTTTGGCCGACAAAATGGATTTCGAGGCAAAACTGGACCGTTCGGCTCGACGTAAATTATGGCTCACTTCAAATGAGGCTCTTATGAGAACTTTACTCAGCTATTGTAGTCTTCACGGCGCTCATGGGGGCGGTCTCTCCTCAGTCAGAATGGAACTGATTCTTCTGTTACAGGAATTGCAACAGGAAAGGTCTCAGCAACAACTACTCTCTCCCCTCCCATTCCCAACTACTTTACCACTTTTGGCCGCATCTGTTGCCTGTCAAAAGACAGTTATCGCTGACCCAATACGACACCTCCAGTCCGTGACTCACGATATCCTTTACACAGTTTTGGATATGAGTTGTCCTCCGCTTACAGTAAGTCCAAACTATTCCTTAGTTTACGTTTTACGAGATTTGGGAATATCTCTCTCATCGTGTATTTATCAATCTTTGTGTGATTCCGATGCCATCACTTCAAAACCCGGAGTGAGCGCCACAAGAGATGACTTAACCGGTTCTTCTGTAGTCTTTCAAAACACACATCTTTTAGCCGGTCATCAAACTGTTCGTCGAAACGTTTCGTCGGCCTCTGAAACTAATGAATCGTTAACTCCAATGACTGCTCCAAATAAATGGCCGGGCGTTCAGTCACTGCGAGCACTTCTGGCCAGAGATAAAGACGAAGACTCTCCAAAATTACATACTTTGCTGTGCGAGGCATTTGTTGCCGTATATTTAAGTCAACTAATCTATTCTTGTGCTGCCTGTGATTCTTATGTTTTGTATCGATTAATTGGACTCGACTTCAAAGAGAACAGTTGGGCTCAACTATTCGGTGGCGGCGCTAAAAAATTGATACATGTGGCCACTGGACCCTCAACTAAAATACATCAATCCGTTGAATCACAACAAAGTAACGAAGAGTCCGAATCGGGATCTTCTCTCGATTTATTTAATACACTTTCAAAACAACGAATGAAACTTCATATGAAAATATTACAACAATTGAGTCAAACCGACAAACCTATAGCTCCGCCGAACATTAAAGAGGACAGACCCACTTATCGGGAACAATTTATTCCTCCACAGACTTCAATGGTTTCATATCTGATGACAAAACCCACACTTCCCGACGAATTACTTCATTTAGACTACGACTCCACCGAATCAGTTCTTAGCGAAGACGAGGATATCGACGATAAAGAGTTCGACGAATTGGGCGCTACCGACAGTGTCTTTGCTGAGAGCACTGCTGCACATCTCGGAAGTGTTGCTATCGATGAAAAGAAATTAGAACAAGAGGTCTATGCCTGGGGTATAATACGGTTATGTGTTATGAGACTCTCTCGAATACAACTCATGCATTTCCTGTCTGTGGCCGGAATAGAACTGCAGGATTTGCCGACAACAAGTCCTCTCATTCATTCCATTTTTAAGATATTAAATACGTGGACCAAATTTATGACCGATTGTATGAATGAATTTAATGGTCCTCCGCATCACTTTCTCACTAATACTTATGTGGAGACCAGTCGTATGGGCGGTCCCGCTATCCATAAATATAAAGCTCTATTAGAAACAAATAACACTCCGTTTAGAGATCACAACACTATAAATAAGGCCTCAAAAAGACTTTGGAATTATTTGGTTCGTCAGGAGAGGGTTCAGGACGTTTTCATTCGCTATATATTCGGAAAACCAAAATCTATTCAAAGGCATATCTCAGAACACGACGGCGTCAATGATGTCTCAGATGCTCACAATCCGGAGCCGACTAGAATTGTACACAAAGACCAAGAAAATATCAGCGCCTTTTGTATTAATCGAACAAATCATGGATTGATTGCAATCTCAACGCCCAAAGAAATACAAGAAATGGATATCTCAAAACTTTTGGAACCAGTACCATTCCTCGAAGATGAGGCCGAATATGATATTCTCAATTTGCAACGGTATGTCTTTCCTCAAAACAGGCAAAACATTTAATTATTAATTTATAGGTCTTCGGAATCTCTGCCATCAATTGATTACCTTTTAGTTCAACATCCGGCCGATAGACTCCAGTCATCTCCGGGAGGACTCGCTATTCAATCATCAATGACTTCAAATGCAAATATTTCGAACTCAAATTCTTCGCAATCACTGAAAAATCCAATAATGGTTTGATTTCAATCATTTCTTTAACTAATCAATAATATATAGTCTTAATTAATGTGTTGTCTATTCAACCCTTTATTAACTTCTTTAACCCCTTTATCTTAAATTTCTCTTCAATTTCTTAACTAACAAAGACTAAACATCACTTTCCGGGTAATACGAGTCCCCATTTCTGTCAATATATATTTGAAAGGAGTCGTCACGTCTTTTTACCGGTGAGTCTCTGTCTGATGTCAACCCATTATTCGTTTGGTTTCATTTCTATAATAATTACTGAAAATTACTTTAAATTATTTTTAAGTTTAATTCTTTTTATGAAAAATCTTAGAATAAATTTATAAATGATTTACTTTTAGCTCAAACGGCATAAGACTGAAAGCATTCGTCGACTCAGTTCTCACCCAATGTTACCCTTATGTAAGACATTTATTTAATTATGATTTAAAAAAAACTCCATTAACTGTTAATATTTTGCCAAATTGGAATCAGATCTTTCCGGATCTCAGGACGGGTCAGTTACTCTTTGGGAATGGAATCATCAGCAGCCAATTGCAAATCCCCGACCGGCCGGTACTTTTGCCAAAGTGACTCGAGTCGGCTTTAATCAACAAGGCAACAAATTTGGAGTCACTGATAGTGACGGTAATCTTAGTCTATGGCAAGTGGTCGCCACTCAAAATAAGCCTTTCTTTGTAAGTCTTTACTCACAAAGAATTGTCATTTGATTTTGAAATTTGTTTTCAGAGCATTCAGTGTCACTCAAAAACTGCGAGTGATTTCACATTTTTAGGTGCTTCTAGTCTTGTGATGACTGCCGGTCAATCAGGTGACCATAAGAACATTGCTCTTTGGGATACACTTCTGCCACAAAAGAAATGTTTGGTGACGTCGTTCGCGTGTCACGAACACAACGGGGCCTCCGCTATACTCTACGCACCTCTCAATCAATTGCTTATAACCGGAGGCAAAAAGGGAGACGTCTTTGTGTTTGATATGAGACAAAGGGTTCAGAGAGACAAATTCCAGGCACACGACTCAGCAGTCAAATGCATGGCTCTCGACCCTCAGGAGGAGTTCTTTGTCACCGGTTCTGCTGACGGAGATATTAAAGTAAGTCTTTGTCTGTGAAGTCATTTCATTACATATTTATAAATAGTCGTCAAATGATTCGACAAAAAATTAATTAAAAACAAAAATTATTTTTAAGACTAAAAAGATTTAACTCTATTTTCTATATATTTCTATATATTGTTTATAGGTTTGGGGATTGGGTTCTGTCAGAGTCCTATTCTATTCATTCCCGGGCGAACATTCGAGAAGCACTTTATTCCGTAATATAGGAATGGGTGTTTCACACCTATATGTTGACCAAAACGGTAGACTCTTCTCATGCGGAGCCGACGGATCAATGAAATTCAGACAATTACCCGATCGCGGAATCAATAATATAATTAAAACAATTTAATGGCAGCTCATGAGATGAAAGACTGAACCATATTTTTACTCAATACTAATAATAATAATAATAATAATAATAAATTTATTCGGATATTATTAAAATTCAAGAAAATAATAAAAATACAAATTAATAATTAATTAAATTAATTAATCGATGAAATGATTGAACGGAAGACTAGTCATGTGTTATAACTCGTTGTGTGATATTATTATTAAACAATTCCTTAAATAATCAGAGAATTCAGATTTTAGGCATAGAATTAATTTTTTCATTAAATGTTGTAATTAATTGTTTTTTATTTTGTCATTAAATTTAATTTAAAAATCGTTTAAATGGTTTTTAAAATAAATCCAAATATTTATTTGGAATAAAAATATATTTAATATTTGTTTCGAATTGAATTCAATTAACAATTAATTACTTTATTATTATTATTTGTTATTAAAATAAATTTTTTGATTAAATGTTTTCATAATTTCATTAATATATTTGTCACTCATTAGTAATTAGTAATTAATGAGTCATTACTACAAAAGTCAATATTCAGTCCTCTAATAGGATTTTAATCAATTCTTCGTCGAATAATTGTTTTTCTTCTAATCGGTTGGACTATCGATGAAAATATCGGTTAATGTTTAGTGATTTGGAAACAGATATTGAAAACCACTTAAAGACTTACAGTTTTCAAATTGATAAGAGTTGGCACACATTTCACTCTAAAATCTTTATGAGTGCGATAACTATTGTGAGGGTCTTTCCATCTGAAATTGTCATCAATGGATGAGAGGGTTAATCACAGATCAATTGAAGTGCAGTCGAGTGTTTACTCACGTATTTCTGTCGCCGACGTAAACAGTTATGAATATGTAATCATCGGAGGAATAATTGCTGTCATTCAGTACTTTTTGTAATACGGGTTCGGCCACATTACAGTCAGGACACCAACTCTTACCCGAACTGTCTTTAGATCCGGTGAACAAAAGGAGTGTTGTTTTGTTTTTATCGACAGAAATGTCTTTAATATTTTGTAAAAGTGTTTGAATGTCGTTATCAACGATTAATTTCTTCATCGTTTTGACGGTTGGCTTTCACTCAATAAAGAGAACGTGACTCCAAAGACAGGTGCGATTCAGGTCTGGGCCTCAACAGTTGCCGGTCTTGTGCTCAATGTTTGACAAAAGGTCTGAGAGTACAACAAAATTAAGAAAATTTTGAGTTAAACACTCAATGAATAGAAAGTCGGCGCAGAGGAGGACAGCAGAGGGACAGCATAGGGGAGACCTCAGAGTGAGGGCAGAGACAAAAAGCAGTGCATATAATGGTTAAGTGCAGTGGAATAAAATTATACAGAAATGTACCTGAGCTCAGCTCTGAAAGAAATGGGTGAAACTCTCAATAGAAAAAACTCAATGTTGTGTTTGAGGGGAAATACACCGACTTCTGGGCTTTGCTTTCATTCATAGATTCGTATATCAGTTGTTGTGAGCGATATCTCAACAAAAAAATTGTAGAATTGAGCGCTAGAATTGAAGGATAGCACCGGTAGTGCAGAGTTTAAATGCAGAGCAATGCAATTGTCGTAAAGTTTTTCTATACTTTTTGCTGTAGTACTACACTATTACAGAATACCAACAGTGCCCACATTGCCAGCACTGCCAACATTGCCGGTGTCACTAATGTTGTGCCAGTAGTGCATTGCCAATAGTGCGGTGCAACCAATGTTTGTCAAGTTGTGCTCAAATGCACATATGCTTCAAATGTCTCTCTATTTCACGTTTTCATTCATTGAGAGGAACAGACCTTAAGTCCAGAACTGACGAAAAGTCCGTCAGAAGTGATCGACGATTAGAAAGCGTTTCATTCATTGATATAATGTTTTTCTAAAAACTTTTTTTTGCAAAAGTTTTCTGCAAATTATGGAAAATAATGAAGACTTTAGTCATAAGTAAAAACTTTGACAAACTTTCAGACGACCAGAGCTTTGATTTTAACAAAATTTATCTAAAAATTCATTTGAAAAAAGTTCGCAAAAAAGTTTTGGAAAATAACTTAAATGTAGAGAACGTTAAGAGAGCCCTCAAATGTGTTACTATCGATAAGTCGTCTCCAAAAGTTAAAATGAAAGACAATATTAGAAGTGATTCAACGATAAAATCGATTATAAAAAATGTTTTCGTGCAAACTTTGTGTCCATTACTCGTCTTATTAATAGCAATATATGTGAAACAATGGGATGACCTCATCTCTAGTCGTTGTGCGATCGCCAACAACTACTTCGTGATGGAAATGACTCGTCCGGTCACTAATTGTGATATTTGTCGAAATGTCAACCAATTTGTGACTCTCGAAAAGCCAACTAAAGCTCAGTTTGCAGAATATGCTTATACGGGTCAACCAATAGTAGTTCGCGGTGCAACTGACCACTGGTCAGCCCTTAAAGTTTTTAACTTTACTTTTTTTCGTAAAATATATTCGGAAACTCCGGACGCCTACGAAAGTGTGGAAAAAGAGTGTCAGTTCTTTCCCTTTAAATCAGAATTCAATCGATTGAGTGAAGTCTTCGAAATGCCTGAAGAAAGAGTTTGGATGAATGGAGTGAATGGTGGGAAGGCTAAGCCGTGGTATGTCGGATGGTATGTCAATAAAGTTATAAATCGGTGTTAATAGAGTTAATGAACTCTTTGTTTGCCTCAAAACCACAAATCAAAGCAAATGTTAGGGTTTTGTTTGTATTTATTTGTGCTTTCGCTGCAAATCCTGTAAATTCTATTTCTATTCTCTGAACACTTTTTGCATATTAGGCAGAGGTAAAGGTATGGGTGGTTGACGTCTCTCAGCAGTGGATCACTTGATTTAGTGAAATGAATGAATCGCTCTTTTTCTCTGCTCTCTATCACTAAGTGTTGTCCCTCTCTCTGTCCTCTCATGTAATGAATTTCCTGGCGATGATCAGCACAAAAATGTTAGACAAAAACGGATGCGCTTCTCATCTGACGGAAAACTTTTGTAATGTTTTGTCTTTGTGTCTATCCCTGTGTCCCGTCTGAGGGCTGACCTCTGCCCCCACTTTAAGCTATTTTGACTCAAAAATTGACTGAAAATCACTAACCTTTTAGAGAACATAAGTTGAGTCTATCCTATCATTACATTAAAACCATTTCTCTCTCAATTCAGGAGTAATTGTAATCCAGAAATCGCTAAAATATTGCGTCAACACTACGAGAGACCTAATTTCTTGCCGGATGACTCTGAATCCAGTGCTATTGACTGGATCTTTATGGGCTATGCAGAGGTCGGTGCGAGTATGCACGTAAGTCGAGCCACATATTAAGGCCTTCTTTTGCTTTCTATAATATTTTGCATTTCTGTGTCGACTCTCAGTTTCCGGTTCTATATATTTTTACTTACAAATCATTACATCTTTTTTTCAGAAAAAATGCAAAAATTCTTTTGAAGAGAAAATGTTTTCTGTTTTAGAGAACATTCAAAATATGAGTCATTGAGTTTCAGAAATGAACAGATCGTAAAAAAGTTATTTCATTGAACGCAAACTTTTTTTCATAGAAATTTAGTTTGAATTTATGTGAGAATATGTTATTTCAAGTAATTATTGAACGGAAACTAAATTTATTGCAAGAGTTGACAAAAGAATGCTTTCATTTAATTAATAAAATATAATTACTTATAATTTAAATGACATTAAAGCTGGACTACGTTCAGAGGCCATCGTGGCAAGCTCAAATTGCTGGCACCAAAACCTGGCATTTGTTACCACCGCCTGAATGCGAGTCTCAATGCAAACCTATTAACATAACCGTTCAAACCGGAGAAATAAGTACGTGATATGAATTCTATTCATTTTTGTGGTTAAACACTATTCTTATTTGTTTTACAATTAATTTAAACATATTATACACTCCTCTCTATCACTCTATCACTCCCTATCCAAGAATTCCTCTTTTACTACATTTCTCTATTCATCACTAAAATACACTAAAACTTTATAGGCATAGGAATTACTCAGAATAAAGTGAACATAATTTTATCAATAAATATCAATTAATCAGAGCTCAAATTTTTGTTAAGAAATGTTGACATCGAATCACCACTAAATCAAAATCTAAATTATATTCAATAAATTAATTAAAACATTAATTATTGACAACAAATATAATATTAAATTAAAGTTAAGGCAAAGGTTTTTATAATAAACTAAATTGTGTTTAAACTCTTTCAAAATATTTAAATTAAAAATATTAAAATAGGATTCAAATCTATTTAGAATTATATTCAGAACTGAGACATTTGGTTAGGGATCGCCACAAATCCTACAATAATTGGTTTGACTTCAATTTAGAGCCCAAACAAACAAATCTAAAAATTTATAGTTTTTTTTGTCCCACAATTGAAACTCATTTTCAAACTTATGACTATATTTTGACATTTTTTGCATTCCTTTACTCAATAAACAGTACTGATTGACACGAATCAGTGGTATCACGACACTCACCCAACTCCCGGTTCCATCAGTATTACCATTGGCTCTGAATATGATTGACTACAGTTTTGTCTCGTTTTAGTTTTTTAAATAAATATTTTTATTTTAATTTAATAGAAATTTAATTCTGTTTTAAAAATAGAGATTCATTTAATTTATTTAAAATAAAGTGATTTTCATTTGAATGTTAAACATTTTTTGGATTTTTATTGAAAATAAAAGTTTTTTAAATATATTTATTATTCTTTGAAATATCGGTGAAAATCGGAAACTTTTTCAAAGTTGAGATTTATAGTAATTTTCGGACACAATGAGAGATGGCTTTTCAATGATATCGTGGAGTTTTGCACATCCCGACAGTGCCAGTGCCATATCGAGTTCCTTTCTCAGTATTGCAAACACTTCCTCCACACCATTCACTCCCTAATGAATGAATAGAAAAGAGTCTAAAATATAGTCGATTGACATAAAGTTTTTAATTTGAACGGAAGTCCAATTACATCATAAGCGAGTCCCCAAAGTATAGGTCTGCCGATGAAAACAGCTCTGGCACCCAATCCAAGTGCTTTCAATACCTATTAAAGAGAAAAATATTTATGACTTCTGAAGGCATTTAAAACCCAATTAATTAAATGCAATGTTTCAGAGCTTTAAAAGTCATTTAAATGAGTCATAAGTTTTATCTGAAATAATAATAAAAATGTTTTTTAAAATTATTCGAAATGTTTTTAATAGAGATTTAAATGTAATTTAAATGCGATTATTATTTAATCTGAAGTCTGGTTTTGCTTTGGTTTTAACGACACTTTAAGTACTTTAAGAATTGGGTCTTAAAAATATCAAAAGATGTCAAATATGTTTGGCTCACATCAGTTCCCGTTCGTACGCCTCCATCCAAATAGACTTCACATCTATTTTGGACGGCATTCACGACTTCCGGTAGTGCTTCGATCTGATAGAGTGACACAAAGCACACGTGTTTTAATTAATTATCTTATTTTCAAAGTAAACAGAGCTCACAGTGGAGGGCACGCCATCCAACTGTCGCGCGCCGTGATTTGACACAAGTATAGCAGACGCTCCATATTTTAGGGCCAATAAAGCGTCCTCTCGAGTAAGGATTCCCTTCAGGACTAACGGTAGTCTAGTTATAGACTTAAGCCATAAAACGTCTTTCCAAGTGATCGATGGATCGAAAAGAGTCAGAGCGTATTCGTTAAGACCTGAGCTATTCTTTGTGGGAGAGTTTTGTATGGAATCGGATGCAGAGTTTCCACTAACAAAGTTAGCCATTCGTAAATGTGGCGGTAAATGAAAACGATTTCTGGAATCAGCCAAACGCTGACCAAACATTGGAGTATCAACTGTTAGTACCAGTGCTTTAAAACCTGAACTCTCAGCTCTTTTGACGAGTTCTCGAGTGATATTACGATCCCTATAAATGTATAACTGAAACCATTGAAGAGCATTTGGGGCCGCCTTCGACACCTCTTCGATGGAAGACGTGGCGATTGTGCTCAGAGTCATAATAGTACCGACACTTTCACAAGCTTTCAGTTTTTTGACTCAAAATTAGATTTAAGTTTAGATAAAATATAATGAAAACCTTTAGCTGTGGCCAACTCTCCCATTGGATGAGCCATTCTATAAATAGAAGATTTTTTTCTCAACAAAATAAGTAGAGTTGTGGTCACCTTTGCATCGCTGACGGCGACGCACATATCGGTAGAGTCACGGCCTGTCCTAAAATAGTTGTCGAGAGATCGCGATTACTGACATCACAAAGAAATGTGGGTCTAATTCTGAGCCGTGAAAAAGCCTTTCGGTTTTCCCTCAAAGTCTGTTCATCGTTGGCCCCACTCTTATAGTAGTCGGCTGTGGCTTTACTCAAGTGTTCCAAAGCATACTTTTCAAAGTCATCGATGCATAACATTTGTGGCATTTCTTTATTACCTAAAAAAATTTTCTAAAGTTTTAAATATTAAATAAATAATAAATTTTATTACAAATTAAATAAAATTTAATGTAAAATCAATTCTTGAATTATTATCTGAGAATTCATTTATCAAATATTTACAAAAATAGTTATCGGAATTGATTTTTCCAGATATTGATGTTTCAGTGCTAACCAGTGCTAACAATTCATATTCAATTAAAAGTTTAGTTTTTGCCTTAAAATAAAAAATATTAGAATTTAATATCATTTAATACTTTTAATAAATAAAATATTATTGTGAACTCATTATTTATAACATTTTAGTTTATAACCGGAAAATAATAAAGAATGAAATCTGATTTAAAATGATATAAAATTTTAAATAAAATGTCATTTAATTGAATTTATTGAAGAAAATATTTTATAAAAATTTTGTGTAATTAAACATTTTCAATGCAATCTGTGTTTAGCATGTTCATTTTATATGTATATATTTATATAATTTAAAGAAATAGTTTTAAACTATAGAATGTAATTAGAAGTAAAATGTACAAGCTAAAATTACTTTATTATCTTTATATTGAAATGTTAGCCAAATTGAAATGTTGTGCACATCTCTGACATTAATAGCAATCATTTGGCGTTTGACTATAAAACTAACAAATATTTTGATTAATAATCTAATGAATAAAAACCTGAGAAAAATAGTGTAAAGTAGTGTAAAGTACTATAAATTATTGTTTATTTGTATACGACTTTATTAAACTACAAACGCATCAAATTTTAGTCATAAATTTAATTTTCCTAGACTTCATATAATTAAGCAAGGTACATTGTCTACGACCATATCACGCTGAAAGCACCGGTTCTCGTTCGATCACCGAAGTTAAGCCTTGTCGAGCCTGGTTAGTACTTGGGAGGGAGACCACCTGGGAATACTGGGTGTCGTAGACTTCTTTTTTTGATATTGTCGTTCAAATTATATTTTATTAAAATATTGGATTAACTAAATGTTAGTTAAATTAAGAGATTTTATTCGTTTTAAATTAATTTTAATTTAAATATTTATACATTTTATGTAAAATATGAAGAGGGGATCGCATTAACAAAATCATTGAATCTTTGAATGTCTCCAATATTTTTGTTTATAAATGAAAACTTTTGTTTTGGTTATGTTTTACTTTTGTTAAGAAAACTATTTGTTTTAATTAATAATTAGTTTTAATATTAATTTAAGGTATAATGTCGGCTCCAAAACCAAATCAGAGTCAATACGAGAGTATTAATGCCAATCAAAGTGAGCCCCCAAATGACTACCCGATAACCCCTCCGCCCTATACTCCATATGCGGACCAAAATTGTAAATATATTTCAATAGAATTAATATATTTTATGAATCAATAAATTGTTTATCGACGGACAGCATATCTTCCAAATCCGTCGAATCCAATAAACAACGAATCGGAACCCATTTATTTCCAACCGATGCCATCGTTCGGTCCAATTGGTGGCAACCCTTCAAACCTTTACCGAACAAATTACGGGACAATAGTGCAAACAGTGCCCCAAACAGTGATATTCATCGGTTCGTGTCCAATGTGTCGGGTCAGTACTCACTCTAAACTAAATTCTCATTCATTTGATTTACTATTATTTTGTATTTAAAGGTGGGAATACTTGAAGAGGACTTCACGTGTTTGGGTATACTTTTGGCAATACTTTTGTTTCCGTTGGGTATTCTCTGTTGTTTAGGTATTGATTTCAATTCAAGTGATTTATTACTTATATTTTAATATTAATTGTCTTAAGCTATGCGTCAGAAAAGATGTCCAAATTGTGGCGCGACCTTTGAATAACTTTTCTTATGATCTGAAGAGCTTTAAAGCGTTTAAAACGTTTTGTGATTAATATTTACATTTATTTTATATTTTAAATTAAAAAATTAAACTAAAAATATAAAATTAATAATTCCTTACAATAATTAAATAAAAAATTATAATTAATTATATAAACTATATTAAAGCATCAGAAAAAGCAATGGCTGTAATCGCCTTTTGGTGACCACTATATTCACGTTTGACATCACCTGAAAAGACATTCCAAAGACGAGCGCTATTATCAGACGAGCCTTAAATATAATAATAAAATAATTAATTGAAAATATGATTGAATGACAAACCGGTGACAATGAATTGGGAATCAGCAGAAAATCCCAAATCCCAGACCCATCTCTGGTGAGAGTCTTTGAGTTCAATGGCGGGTAAAATATTCTCTACTTTTGGCCAAATCGAGGATTCATTCAGTAATTTATTTGACTTATTTTCTGAACTTTCGGTTTGTGACAAAAGATTCAAATCAGACAAATCAGAAGTTCTCCATATTTTAGCGGTTTGGTCGGCACTGGCCGTCGCCAATAGCGTAGAATCAGGACTATAACGACATTTAAGAACAAATTTTTTATGTGCTTTAAATTTGAGCCGTTTTTGCATCGATTCGATGCCTTTAATGTGTTTGAGAGCAAATATATAACAATTTCCTCTGTTGTCGACCGCAGACAATTGGTTTCCCTCGCATTCAATACTTAAGTGTTGAATAGATATATCGTAATCGACTTCCAACTGTTCGCTTCGATCGGACCCACTTTGAAGATCCCAGACATGAATTATTCCGTTTTGGTCTCCGATATAGAGTTCTGTTTGGTTTGGATGTAATGCGAGACAATTGATTGAATTCATAGTTTGTAAAATCCTTTGACACTGAAGATTACGGGCTCTCATATCCCAAATACGAACTGATCCGTCTTCTCCTCCGCTGTACATCCATTTGCCATCGCTTTGGAAACCAACTGAAGTAAAGTTCTTTGAGACGCCTTCATAATTGATTACTGGATTCGGATTACTCGACACCACGTCATACATCCGGATGTGCTGAAAACCCGCCGCAGCCAACATATGCCGGTCGGCAGTGATCTCGAGGGCATTCACCTGCTATAAGACATAACACATTCAATACATTTTAGTTCATTTAAGTCACTTTAGAGTCAACGAACGCTATCCGAGTGCTGTACTATTCTAAGACACTGTCCGTTATGGGCTGACCAAAAACGGATGGTGTGGTCGTAACCACCCGTAGCTAATATTACGTCATTGGCTTCACTGTCACCGATGTTAACCATTGGATCAAATGTTAGATTAATTTCGTTTAATTAATTAGAGCTCAAAAATTGTTTTAAAGTGAAAACAAAAGTGTAAACAAATTACAAAAATTACGTCAAATGAAAGTAAAATTAAATTTTAATTTAAAATTATATTTAATTGGTTTTAATTAATAAATTGTTAAGAAATTATTTTAGTTTTGGAGACTATTATTTCATAAAAATGTCTAGATTTGATACTAGGCTATAAAATATCAAAAAAAGAAGTCTACGACACCCAGTATTCCCAGGTGGTCTCCCTCCCAAGTACTAACCAGGCTCGACGCTGCTTAACTTCGGTGATCGAACGAGAACCGGTGCTTTCAGCGTGATATGGTCGTAGACAAGAGAAAGCTATTTAAACTTGCAATTTATAGATATTTAAATGAATATTATTTATACAAAATTTATAATAATTTTGATATAAAATAACCGAAAAATATTATTTTTCTCATTTTCGTAATTCAGTCCTTTATTTAAGTTAATATATAATTGTTTGACTACTTTAAAGATTTAATGGATTTTTTGTGAAGAACTCATCTAAAGTCTCAACTTTTAATTAAATTATTTAAATATAATTAAATTTTTGTATTTAATTAATTTTATGTAAATTATCTTGGTTTATGGTTGTTTATAAAAAATTACTCTTATTAAATATTAGTTTCTGCTAGATCATTAATAGCTATAGAAAATTAAGATTAGAAAAACGGGAAGAAATGGTTATATGTTTGAAGACTTTCTTTAAAAATTATAAATTTATTAAATGAGTTAATTCTTATAATAATTGTTAACAATTGGAATATCATTTATTCTGTGCGCTAACTCTGACAACAGTTATAGACATTAAAGATATAAAAATTATGGTATAACTAAGACTTATAAATTGGACTCTCGTTTGGAGTTAAGTATTCATAACTAACTTTAATTTGTTTTTAATTTAATTCAAACGTCAATAAAGCGAACAATAATTCAAAACGAAATGATATTTGGCTGACGGCGAGTATTACTCTACAAAACATAGTATTCATATAAATACTATATTTTTGGCTTAAATTTGATTAAAATCTCATCAATTCTTATGAGAAGATATTATTTTTGCCAAAAGAATAATAAATTAATTACGAAATAATTTGCAAAACAGGAAGTCATAGATAATTATCGGATTTGAATACAATAACTATAAAAATACAAACTATACCATCAAAAATGAATTCGTGACTTAACCTCAACTTATTTTTATTAAAGCATTTTTAGTACAATAAGCCCTTTTTCTAACGTAACTCTTAATTAAGTTTAAATATTTTTAAAATCTTATTAAAGTAATTCAAATGAACTTAAGAGACAATATTTGGTTTTAAAAATAATTTGTGCTAGTTAAACTAGTTAAACTACCTCAAACTAACAGCTTATAAATGTATTTTGATTAGTAAGCAATTAAACTGAAAAAAATAAAGTTTTCTCTTAGAAATCGTGAGTTTATTATTAAATTCAGCGAATTTGCAAATCATATCAAAGTATTTGAAATATAAATTCAAAGATTATTTTATCTTTTGATAAACAAATAAATTATTCTTTGAAAAAATTATTCATTTCTTTGATAATTAAAAAATTGAAACATTTATTATAATTTAATTGAAATATTAATTCAAATGAAATTAATTCTAAAAAAAATTGTAAAGACGTGGGAATTCTCTGATAAGTTGACTAAAATCACGTAAAGACATTTCAAAAGAAAATATTTATTTTATTTTATTTTTTAATGATTAATAGGGAGACCACAACCATCACAACCATTAATAGTTTGACTCAAAGTATTTGAAAAATTTGTTCTAATATCGAAATATATATTGAATAATCTTGCAACTTTGAAAATCCTTGAACAATTAATTATTTTCTAGAATAAAATTAATTTAATGATTTTAAAAACGAAGAGATTTTTTAAAAATATAAGTCAAATTAGCAAGATTAAAATGCTTATTAAAAGATTTGTATGATTATTAATTTCTCCTTGCTCATTCTAATTTAATAACTAAATTCTTTTGTGAATTGAACTTCGAGTCCATTATTTTTGTAATCTTATGTTATTATACATTTAGTGATAACCAGTGATACACATTAGAGCCAAGTTAGACAAATTTTAGGAACCGAAACCGAAACTTTGGAACCGGAACCGAACCAAACCGAGACTCTGAAACCTGAACCGAACCAAAACCGAAAAATTTAAACAAAAACCGAAAAAAACCGAACCGGTTTCGGTTTTTTTCGGTTTTTATTAAAACCGATAAAATACTCATTTCTTACGTACATTTCTAATAATTAGGGCTTTATAATGAATTATAGTATAGTTTAAATCTCAAATTATATATTCTATTATATAATTTTAGTATTTTTTGACTTATTTTTGTATAAAATTTATAAATTTTTTTCTTAAATTATATTTATTAAAAACCGAAACCAAAATACCGAAACCGAACCGAACCGAAACCGGAAAAAACCGGTTCGGTTTCGGTTTTTTTCGGTTTTAACCGAAATCGGTTAACCAACTTTGGCCTCTAATACACATAACCGGGAAATCCCGATTTTAAACGGTTGGTCATAGTATCGGGAATAATCTATTATTAGTTTAATGGCATATAATAGGTTAAATAAATGCAGTTATAAGTTCCCGGTTTTTCCGATTTTTGAGGTTTTTTATAAAAACCGCCGAAAATAAGAATATTGGCTTTTACTCCCGATTTTAGCTAAAATTAATCCATTTTCAAATAAATTATATAATTTTTAAGAATTTTGTAAATATTTGGGATATTTTAATAAAATTTTAAATAAATTCAAAATATGTACCAAAAATAAATATTAAATGGCAATTTAGCAAAACTTTTATTCATCTTATAAATATGTAATTTTATATAAAATTTAATGCAGTTGTCATTTAGTAATGATTTTGGTCCTAAAATTAATAATTGTTTTGAAAAATACCACAAGTTAATGATGAAAAACATCAAAATTTTAGTTATTATGTTAAAAAACATAATTTTCAATCATTTATATACCATAAAATGTAATATTTTTGTCAAAATTACAATATTTATATTCCCGATTTTACTCCCGATTTTAGCAGTTTTTATCTCCCGATTCCCGACCGATTTTGGCCATTTTACCTCCCGAAAATGTCTATCACTGTTTATCACTTGAGTTAACTAATCGATTGGGTTAACTAATTCTATATCACCGAGATAGTTTACTCAACCGAATGGTCACTGTAATACGTTAAATAAGAGTTAATTGTATGCAAAAAAGCAAGAAAATATCCTTAAATCCATAAAACTGCGTATTTTAGTTTTGGCGGCCATTTTAAAAATACCCCCTATACCCCCCTGTCGCGAGAAAAGTAGTCGAAAATAGCAATACCCCCCCTGTCAAGTTGACCATGGCCATCCCTGATAAAATGTGACTATTTTTTCAAATATTTCACAAAATATAAACTTGTTTATTTTGTGATTTAACTAATATTACGTATCACATTTAGTTGGAAGTACAATATTAGTCCCGAGATTATCCTTAATTATATTTAACTTG
>JAQFZM010000432.1:0-33440 GCA_034695785.1 Galumna obvia
TCATTGTTATGAGTGCGTGCGTTCCCGAGTATTACCCGTTTAAACACAGTTTGGAATTTTATTTATATGTTTTTAGTATTAAAGTATAGGGGGTTTTCTCACATCTAATATTTAAGAGTATAAATATTCATTTGATAATACCAAGTATCAATATAAAGTTTAAAATAGTATAGAAGACTTTAGAGGATTGCTTTTAATTAGAGATAGTCTTAAAGTATCCCCTGAGTAATCTTTGAATTTCCATTCTTGAATACTATTACCAAGTCCACTTAAATATTAATTTTTATTGAATAATCATTTATTTATTAAATATTTCACTTTTTATACGTTACTACGTTTTTACACCATGCTCAGTTATCTAAAATATTGAAATATGTCACAGAAATCTATCAATTATGCCTTAAAAGTGTCAATAAATAAATTTGTTTTTTATGTTTGTTTTTTATTTATTACCTAGTACAACAACTTCTTATTTCTACGTATATCTTTTACTTGTTAAAATGTTCAAGCGTTATTTATGAAAACGATTGCTAACTTTAACACAATACAGTTTCCAATCAGTTGAGTAAAGCATAATTTGGGTTAACTAACAGATATAGTAAAGCAATTTCTTAACCCAAACATCAAATGAATATAAATTTTCTGTTGAATCAACTAATTTGAACAAGACTGAGATTACCAAGATGCTTTATTCAACTGATTGGAGACTATATTAAGATAGTTTAGTACTTAGAATATGTGGTGTTCATAGTGCACATCACAACCACAATAATATTTCAATTGATGTGAGCATACATTTAGCCCTTTCGACAAATATTTGTCACAAAAACTAATAAATAATAATTTTGTATCTCTTCAGGCAATAAATCAGATTTAGAGCACCGGAGAGATATTGACTATAAAGTGGCCAAAAAGTTTGCCAATAAAAACGATCTCATATTTATGGAGACTTCGGCTAAAAGTGCTCTGAATATTGATCTCTTGATGAAGAAAATATCTCAAGAATTAATTAAACGAAACAAAACGAGAGAAGAAACAAAAGGAGACACTAAACAACGCATTAAACTTAAGCTTAACAAACAAAACAAGGATAACATAAAGAAGAAGTGTTGCTAATCATTACTTAAATTTTAATTAATATATAACTCAAACAAATGAATAAAAAAATAAATAATTAAGTCTTCCATTCGTTTAATCTTTTTTAGACTATTTTTAGTTAAATCATTGAAAATGTATTCAAAGAATTTATTGAAGTGTTTTTAATAAATTTTTTAACATTTTTTTTAGTTATTTAGGGATTTATATATTTAAAGTCAAAACGAGAGATAATTTATTTTTTACTATTTTTCTTAACTATATTTTGATAAAAAGAATTTAATCATAGCTTTTGAGGAAAGTTTTTGAACTGAAAGTAAGAATTGGTTTTCTCTTACAACAAATGCAATCATTTATTTGGGAATTTATCACATTTTGTGAAGAGAAAAGAAGACCAAAAGATGGTTACAAAACACTAACAATGAGCTCAAAATAAAGCGAAAAGAATCGAATGAATAGAAGGTTGAAATTGAAAAATATAATTCCAATCTCTTCAGGGAATATCGAAAAATTCAACGGATCTATAGATAATAAATTAGTGGTAAAGAGTTAGCAAGCTAATCTGATGTAATATAAAACCAAATGATTAATATTTTATTGGATTAATGATTATGTAATACATTAGCGGTAAAGAAAGTATAGAAAAAATTCATGAGATGTTTGTGTTATTGAACACAATTGATGTCGAGTTGACTCCTGTGTGGAATTCAATACAACTTTGAGTCCAAAGCTCTCTCTTTGAATCCATTGTATAACAAATTGTTAGCAAATTATTGATTTAGAAAAATAACATCAATTCAGTGGAGAGACGACCAGAATCTCAAAAATCTAAGTCGAGACGAGACGACTATTCTTGTCATGTATTCCGACAGCAAATCTTCAAAACAACAAAATAATTGATCCGAGGCTTTATTTATCAGACTCTTTCACAAAACTAAACCGTTGGCCATCACTGAATTCAATGATATAATAATAATAATATAATAGAATTTAGTAAAATATAAAATATAGTAAAAATAAGTCAATTGTCGACAAATTATACAAAAATAGCGGAATTTGTGACCGGAATATGAAATGCAGTTTTAAGAGATGGTAAGTCGATAACCAAAATAAACTTCAGATTCAATTGACTCAATTGAAAAACATTTGAAAAACGGAAAAACACCGAAATGAACGAAAAGCTCATAAATCAAATGGTTTTCCTATTGTTTTCAGTGAACTCTTTATTCCAGTCATTGTATTCAACAAATCGTTTTCCATTAATTGGCGGTAATTTAACGCCATTTTTCGTAATAGATTTGCCATTTGTTTGGTAGAGATTTTCGTGAGATTTTGTTTTTTTAATAAAATTGTTTGTCTCCAATGAGTTCAGTCCCAAACTGTTGTTTATTTTGAAACTATCACTAATAGAGAGTTTATCTGATAAATTAGTGCCTTGATTATTTCCGGCTACTTGTGTTCCAGACTCTTGTCTATGAATCAGTTTGTCTTTAAGTGTTCTCAGTATAGACACACATTCCATATGATCTTCAGTATTGCCTTCAATGGCCAAATCAATAGCACTTTTATCTTCAAAATTTCTACAATCAATGAAATCTGGAGTTTGTTTCTCATCAGAACAGATGTGTTCGGCTAATAAGTGCAACACTTGCACCTGACCAAACCGCGAGGCCAACATTAAAGCATTATTCCCTGCCTTATCACATATCTTATAGTTAGTCCTTTCCTAAAAAATTTAAGGGATTTTCATAAAAAAAATCATAAAAATTCTAATCATTTATTCATTAAACTATTTGTTTTCATATTTTTTTGTAATGAAAAAGTGATAAAATCTGCAATAATTTGTCTCAAACTAAAAGTCTTTTTTTCATTGTTTGATAAATGGATGTCTAAGATATTGGATTATCGAAGAAAAACATTTCGGTTCAAAAGTTTTTCATCTCTCATATGATTTAATGTCAATACGTTTGTCTAAATAATTGCTTTTTTCGTAAGTCATTAATATATTGTTTTACTCAACACTACATTTAAGTAATAAAAACAATTATTAAGTATTCAATTAATCTGAAAATCTTATCATTTGCTAAATGTAATGAAAACATAAAAGTCGAGAACACTTACATAAGACAAAAGAACTTTGACGTAATCTATCTGTCCATTAATGGAGGCGTGTATTAGTGGTGTCAGACCATATAAGTCAGTTAGATTTGGATCTGCATTATTCTCCAGAAATAATCTAGCAAACTTATCTCGGTAATACCAATTATCAATTCCATTTAAATAAATTGATATCATAATTAGAGGAGTTCTGAGTGACGCGTCGCGTGTGTTAACATGTGAACCGTTCTCTACCAAGAGCTTTGCCTGACTTATATACCAAATAAACCATAAATACAATTATAAAAATTGAGACAAATATCGGACAATAGTTGTGATGAATAGTGTTTTTGTTCTACAAATGTCTAATAGTTTTTTGTTTAGTAGTTATGTCTTCAAACATAAATATTTAATATAAATAATTTTTTTATGTAAATAAATTACTTATTCCTATTTGAATGCAATGAATGCATGAATAGTAAAATAGTTTTTTCTTCGAAAGAGACTAAAAAAAAGTAATTTTAAAGATTTTTGTCTTAAAATTGATTTCTTATCGATTTTTGTGTTTCGATATACGAAACAAATCTTAAGAGAAATAAGATATGGACTAATGTTTTCTTAAGATTTTCATCGATTAAATTACTTTTATTTAAATAAGAGAAAAGGAATTTGTTTTGAGAGGGAAACAGAAAAGGAATTAACAAAATTGGATGAACAAGCTTACTTATAAAACTTGAGTCAGTAATTCTGTTCATTAATGATAAGTTAAGCGTAAAAAAACATTAACTTTGAATTGCATTCAAAATGATTATCCTTTCGAAGGAAAAACTATTTTCTATTGAAGTTTATTTCATTTCCCTTTTAGTGGTTTTCTTTAACAAACACTAAAAACTGTATTTAGTGCGGACTCAACACAAAATGATTATCTCTATTATCTTTTTTAATAGTTTATTGACTCAATAAATGTAAAAAATAGTCTCCGACTAACTTCCAGTAATATCTAATCCTAAAGAAAAATGATCTAACAGTAAACTTGGTCATTGTGAGATTCAACACTCAACTCAAAGCTATATTACTATAACTAACGGATTATATTTTGATCTCAATTGTATGGATGTATGGGTTTTGTGTTAATCTCTTACCGATATCTAAAATTTTTAATGGCATCTGAGAGTACATCGGAGTTATCCTCGAATCGTTCACTACATTCCCATAACATTCTTTAGACATCATTTCATTTAATTATTTAGTCCGCGAACACCAAAGTTATGGTCTAATAGTCAGCGCATAGTTTTCGTTAATTTCATTTATTAATCGCATTAAAACAAAGTTATAATTTTGTCAAAAAAACACTCATTTCATAGACTAATGAAAATTCAATTTCTATTCTCTCATATCTCTAAACAATGTCTTTATTGAGACAATTGTCTCAATAACTCTCAAATTATAATAAATAATAAAAATAACAATAATAATAAGTAGGACTCAAATGACTGAAAAAATATTGTTTATCTGAACAGTTGAGTTGAGTTATGACAGTTATGGCAGTTCACTATTTATGGCATAGAAATGAATGAAAACACATTTAATCGTATTATTGCTTCTTATAAGTTAAGAAAATAATACAAATGTATGCGAAAATTATTTGGTCAATAAAGCAAAGGAAAAATAGAGTTATGTCGAGTGTTGTCACGCATTCGCACAATTCTGTACTGTTGTGTAAAGTTGTGAATATTGCAGATCAATAATTGGTGAGTTCGAGCAAATGCCGATTCTCTCAATTCATACACAATTTAAACGTAAAATCGTAGCAAATGTTTAACTAAACTTCAATTTTCAAACTTCATATTCAGATGGTTTTCAATTCTAAGTTCAATCTTTTACTTTTCAATGAATTCAAAGAATAGTTTCAACAAAATATTCTTTAAAACAGAGAATTGAAGTCACACTTCATATGATTGATATTTGAAGTAAACTATTGATGAAATAGAATTCCAAAATAACTTTCAATGAAAAGTGAAAAACCCTTCAAAAAGTAATCATTTTTCTTACTTTTCAGACATGGATTCTATGGAATAACTGATAGATTCTTATGAAAAAATATACTAAAAAACAAAATTATAGAAATATTATCTAAAAATCAATACGAGGTAATCATTAAGGCTATCGAAGCTATTATTATTATGAAATTCCTAGAATACATATTTTTTGAACTAATAAAAGTTAATATCATTAACAAGAAAATAATTAATCATATAAATGAAAATATTTCACGTTTATTAATTCATTTGCCAAGCTCGATTAACTGTCATGGCAACCAAGAAACTTTTTAAGATTTAAATGCTTTTAATTCTAAGAATTTATTTCAAAAGAATATTTTAAATTACTTACAAGAATAAAATGCCGACAATTATGAAGAGAATTTGGTGAAACTCAATCACGAGATTAATAGCTTTTTTTAGTGCAGAATAAAAGATATTAAGTTTAAAATTTGTGATTATTTAAGAGATGAAAAAAATCAAACAATAGATGAAAGTTAGTCTCATTTGAATAAATAAATATTTCTTGTATTCATATTTTTTTTAAATGTTTGATTTTGAAAAGCAATTCATTCAGTTATAATTGGAGTCAAATTTTAAGGAATATTATTTAGAAACAGAATAATTATATATGAGTTTATCGAATGTTGAATTGAAGATTGATTGTCAAAGATTATATAAGTTCTATATCCTTGGTAATTGAGCCCAAGGTCTATTTTATTGAGAAATTAAATAAAATGTTATTTAATTTCGAAATCAAGTCTTTGAGAGGATTTAATAAAATAAATGATTAATGCGTTGAAGTCTCACTAATGCGTTACGGTTTGGACTGAATGTGAAATATTCAATAACTATATCCCACATAAGTCTTTGGTTTTGAACGTAAGCCAAAGTTCATAGTATTTCATCAAACAATAAAAGTCTTCATTAAACTTATATTCTGTTTGCGAATCGATAGTTCACTGAAAAGATTTAGTTCAAAGAAAATACTGGAATCAAGTCTAAGGGCTGACCAGTTGTTTGACAGTTTGAAGAATTGTATTCAAACAAATACTTATTAGACATATGAGAGAACAGGAACTTTGCAAACATATATCTTATGCTTCAAATGTCACTCTTTTTATAAGTAATCTTTGAAATTAACTTATGTTCGATGACTTCACAGAATTTATCGCAAAACTCTTCCGTTGAGTAGAAATGAATTTTTTAAGCTTTTGTTCGCAGAATAGAATAAATAAGATTTCGTCTGAAAAGAGACCACAAAATATTGTGTTCGCACTTAAGCCAGAAATTGAATCTCAACTTAAATTCAAATGACTTTTACTGAACTTAATGGACATTAAAACGATGGCTATTCTTCAAATCTTGACCTCAAAAGACTTTTCTAATGTAAAAATCTTATGAGAGAACGGGAAAGCCTTTCAGAAAGTACTGAACACAAGTTTTTTACTGTTCTATTAAACTCGAATGATATACAGATTCTGCTCCAAATAAAAGATCCGCCAAAGAGTCAACTGATGCGGAATCAACACATCTTCACTCTATAGTCTCGCCATCGCTTTAATATCAGAACAAATAATTTAACAATTTTTGATTCCTAACAAACACTTCAACGAACGACCAATAGATGGAACTTAAGAATCGATAAAAAAATATTTACCACTAATTTCTAAAACCTTTAAATTAGCTTGTTCATATCACCACTATATATATTTGAACTATATAAATCAAATATAGAGTATCAAATAATGAACTCTTTTTTTCCAGAAGTATTTAGTCCTTAAATTTGAGTTGTCTTCAGATAAATAGTAAAACATAACTCTTTTGACACGAATACAAACATTTAACATCAGAGGAGTGAGTGATAACATCTAAAGCACAGAACTATTATTGTGTCCAATATATTATTCAGTGATTGTCGATTGCGTGACATTCGGACAAATGATTGATTCATTGATTTTTTTGTTTAACACTATTTGTGTCAAATGAACAACAGTTTGAAATGGACTCAAATAGTCTCGAAACCTATTTTATCATCAAAAGTATGTCTAAATTATTTCTTCCTTTACTTTTCACAAACATATGATGTTTGGATTATTCTGTTTTTGTTTGGATTATTTCTTTTTTTTTGTCTAAATGAAAATCTTTGATGGAATACAATTGTGTATAAAAAAGAGGTCTGCCATTGAGAGGGCTTTACTTCAATGTTTAAACACAAGAAATACAAACTTTTTTTGTATGTTTATATTGAAGAGAGAGACAACAATTTGTCTTTTAATGCAATATTTGTTCGTTTGAGTGAATGCGATATTATTTTTCATTTATTCAGTCAACGGAATACAATTTTGATGCAAAAATGTTACCATTCTTTCCATTTGACGCCTCAATGAACTGATGCACAAAACGACACCATTTATAATATCAAAATCAAATAAGTTATTCAAATTAACTCAATCAACGCCATTCAGTCATAACGATTACACTTTTAGTAAGAGATATTAAGCCCTTCCATCTAAATATAAGAAAATATTCCTTGTTTATGATCCTGGCTAAAAGGTTTCAACTTTATCATAGACTATTATTAAATTATGAACTATAAGTTATTAACTAAAAAATACACTCGACTCCCATTTTTATGAACTTAGCCGTATAGATCTTTATGTTCACAAAACATATCTAGTTAATAAAACAGAAGTTCATTATAAATTTGCATAAAAATTAATACAATGATTATTATATACTTATTATTGATAATAACCACTAATTTTTGTCTGTTCAAACATGTTTTAGGTTATTTTTTGAATAATTTGTCATAAATTTCGATCAAAAGACTCATCATGTTAAAAAAATTGTAATTGAGTTAAACATTTAAACGAATCATTTGATGTAATTTTGGTTTAACTATCGATCTTAATATCGGTTTTGAATTTTCATATACTTTTTATATTATGTCATTCTCTGAAATTTAGTTCACAAAATTGGACTTAAATGCAAAGGGTTTGGTTTATAAGTTGATAAAACCCGACTCTTCACAAAACCAGAGTTCATAAATATTAATATATTTTAAACATTACTTCTATGTAAGTGGTTATGAAACTTTAGCATAAGTTCACAAAATTTATCTAGTTCATAAAAACAGACGTTCACAAAACTGGAAGTCAAGTGTAGTTTAATATTTAATGCATTGAAATTTTAAATCCCATTTTGTGATAAACTGAAAAATTTATCTCTAATTTTAAACATAAATTTTAAAAAAAAATCATAAAATAATAAAATGTACTCAACATTTGATAGTATTTTAACTGAATTTTCTCTGGATATTTTAGATTTGATTGAAGGTAAAAGTAACAAAATATCTCCTTTGAGACAATAAATAGAAGAGAGGCAATTGACAAAACTATGTCATTCAATTAAATGACAAAAATACCGATTTTGCAGACAAACCAAAACTTTTTGATTAAATTTCATCTTATTTTCGATCAAATTTCTACAAAAGATTTTCTATACTCATTATATGCATAAAAGTTTAGATAAAAACTTAAATTTAATTAATTAAAGCACAGAATACCACAGAGTTATTGCCAGCGATAGTAATCAAGAAAAATCCGAGTAAATGCAGACAACAATAAAACTAAATTGAGTAAAGAACTAAACTATGAGAAAAAGGCAAATTCGACATAAAGATGCAGAAAATAATGTTCTTTTGAGAAATGCAATCATTTAAACTTAACTTTATATTCACTAAATAATAATAATAATAATAATAAATGGATCGACAGTTTTTTTAACAATCGATGAGAGGATAAGATTTCCTTAGAATTGACTTTTTCTTGAAAAACAAATATTCTTCTGAATATCGAAGAATTTTCAAAAAAGTCGATTCAATTTAATGGATAACACAAAAAAGTAGTGCCAATATTTGAGTGCATTTTTAATTTAAGTGCATTTTTTCCAACAGAATTATATGGCATACGATCTGATGCCTGAATTTTGAACATATATTTCACTATTTGTTCGCTATTCATAGCCTCTGAGCACATATCAAAAGTGTGTTTTGTTTTCAGTATTTTTGTCCGCAAATATATTCACCAATTCTTTTATGAAAACGTAAGCGAATAATACAAATATTTTGTTTTGTTTGGCTTTCCTTCAAATCGATTCTAGTCTTTATCCAACAAAACGACATTAAATTAAAATTTCATCCAAAGACTAATTTCCGACATAAAACCAGATTTTTCTTAGTTTTTCATTTCATATCGATTACTAACAAAAAACAAATACTATTTTTTTTAAACTCATTTCACAATTGATTTCTAATAAAATTTATTTTATTTTTTTTTGCTTTGAATTATTTGTGAATTGCAATACACGGAGTAAATCGGCTCAGAATAGCTTTGAATTGAAATTTATAAAAATAAATGTTCAGAAAATTTGAATGTTTTGAATATTTGTGCCCTCACTTCGAGTCTATTGATTTTATGAATTCAGAGTATTTCTTTACCACTAATGCAAGAGTTAATGCACAGAATATATTAAAGATATTTTCATGAGATTAATACTAATGATGCGAACTAATAGTCAATGAATACTCAAATCAGTGGTAAAATAATGGAAAACTTTTTTTTAAGTATTTTACCAAAAATGAAAACTCGTTATAATTAACATAAATTATAACTTTTGTTAAATGTTTTAAGAAATTTATTGCTTTCAAAAGATTTAGAAACAATCCTTATTAGAGCTCAGGTTCTCCAAAGAGCCACTGATTTTTGTCAAAAGCCAGCAATAAAGTCATAGACTATATTTGATTGTCTGAATCCACTCTATTATAGGATATGAAAGACATGAAAAGCCGTTTAAGAAACATCAGATACAGTATATAACTAAAGGGACAGATTAATGAAATAAAGACTTGAAAGAGTGATTCCCTCGAAGAGGAAGAGAGAGAAGAGGAATAGAAAAGAGTAATAATAAGAGAAATTAATTTGAAAAAGCGTTTGGAATCAAAACTAGTTTTCATTCTCTTTCCTCACATTTATACAGATTTTAAGTTGTCTTCAATTAATTCAATTACAACAAGGCTTTGAGCACACCATTGGTTGTCAATTACAGTATGGCATCAAAATAATTGGTGAACACAATCGAGGTTTTCATATATAACCAATTAATTTCTATTGTAATCGTTGAGATCTATTCGATTGGCACAACTCCACTAAAAATCAATACTCAAATGAGTGCCTAATTTTAGTTAAAAGTAAGAATCGGTTCCAAAACGAATGGAAAGTTATTCCATAAACAGTAAACCATAAGAATAAATACTTGAATCAGAATCTATTAGAAGTTGAAATCTGTTCGCTTTTCAAAGGTTTACACACAGTTTACATATGAAATGTGTTTTAGAATCCCTATTGAATATGAGATTACTTCAGAAAAAGAGCGCAAACACTAGGAAGTAGTGGTATTAGTAGTGGTAGTCTTACTTTAAATAACTGTCAGAAATTCAAACACAAATATTTGATACCTAAACCTAAACGTCAGGCAATTGTCGACTAAGAATTGTGTGGAAAATGTGTTTTCTTGCGACAAATCAGGTGATTGTTCGCTACATTTTTATGGAGTTTTGTCGGTCGCATAACACTTACCTATAGTAGTCATCCCTTGAGAGCAGTCCAAACAAACTTCTTTTCTGTTGGATGTCATGCTTCAATTGGTTATACCGTTTATTTCGACTCAATCCAAGAGCAAAACTCCTTGCGTTGAGATTTTTGTGCAATTATTTGTTGATTTGACGCTTTTCTAATCAATCGATTCAACCGAATAACACTTCTGGCACTCGTTCTGGTAATCAATGATCTCCTAAACCAAACCCAATAATAATGTTTAATATTAGTGTCAGTCATAAAACGTATTCAAATTTAATCATTTCTATCACTCATTAACGAAGAATTACACGAATCCGAAGAAATGGACAAAAGGAAAGACATTCATTTCATCCACAATAGTATCTAATCTTAGCTTCAATTAAAAGTGTTGTCCACTAAAGAAAAAATCTCTAATATTGGTCTCACAAATTGCAAGAGCAGCCTAGTTATCACAACATGATATCCCCTAGGTCTTTGAAAAATACCATTCAAATTCAAACGATACCCTTTAGGGCTCTTTTATATTCTGATCATACAATCAATAGATGCGATCCTTTTATTGACAGAACTTATGATTTCAAAGAAAATTCATTTCAATAAAAAATGAGTTGAATTACAAACTTTTGTATTATAAAAGAAAATGAAAACTTTTTAATTGCAATCGTTTTTCGACGTAAAGAAGAAGTGATTAGAGAATTAAAGTTTTGAAATGAAATTCTTTGTAGTGAATATAGTGCTTGACTCTGCAACTTTAATCTTGCAACTTTAATAGAAATCCAATGAGAGAACTCTTTTTTTATACAATCTATTGTTCATAAAAAATATAAAAGATTTGAAAAATTCTTAAAAATAAAATTGAACGTTTCTCTCTCTCTCTCTCTCCCTCCCTCCCTCTCTCTCTCTCCCTCCCTCCCTCTCTCTCTCTCCACTTTTATCCCTCTCTTCTGCAAAGGAATGAAAAAAATAGAGTAAAATAGATTTTGCAATAAATTTTCGTTAGTAAGTAATCAAAAATTCACTAAAGAGTAGAAAAATCGGAAAATGTATATAAATTCCTATAATTTGGTTAAAGAAACGAAGTATTGCTCTTATTTTCGATGTGTAAACCATTGTCTCCCAAATGAATATTTTAATAAAGCTCTCATTAATAGGATTTTTTCCTTAATTAATGAATTGCTCTTTCAATAAGCGAATGAGTAGAAACAAATCGTATTAATTAAAAATGGAGTGAAAAGAGACACAAAAAACGACAAAAAATACTTGACTCGCATTTAGTCGATTGGAAAGTCTTAGAAAAGTGGGCAAAAAAAATCAAATTATCATTAGTTAAAGAAGTATTTCAGACATTGATTAGACTTTGTTTTGTTGGACTCCTTTTCCCTATAGAATAGAAAAGTATGTGATTTGGGAAAACCATTTGTAAAGAAAACTCTAAATTAAAAAGAATTTACTTATAAAAACATGAAAACCCCAGAAGAGAAAAAACTTGAAAAGTGGTCGACACTCCAACCAATAAAACACAGAATAAATAAATTATTTGCTCCTTATTTAGAAATAGTGCCACAAAATTCATTTCCCAAATATATTTTACTGAAAAAATAGTGTTTTCCGACAAAAATATATTGAATTGAATTTCAAATCACAAAATGTATGGAAAGTAAAATAACTGATGAGAAGCACAAGACGTTGAATAAAACGATTTCTATTTTTTCAGGAAAACCGAAAAATAGAAAATCACTGTTCGTTTCAAACTGAGTAAACTGAAGAGAAATACAATTTATTTGTATATTTAGGCTTTTATTTACTTTTATAGTGAAAATAAAATTTTCGACATATAAAACAAATTTAACTCTTTCTTAACCCTCTCTTAACCCTCTCTTCATTCCTTCTATAAAATTGAGACATCGATTAAATTTAAGTCATTTTATATCTTATAAATCATTTGTTATGATATATATTGCAATGGATTACAATTCTTTAAAAAATGAACGAAAGAATATTGTTTTTCCGTTTTTTCCGTTTTATATTTAATGAAAGACTCTTTAAATTTTAAATAATGTACTTTAGAACAATATATTTTTGGAATGAACTAGCAACAATTTTTACCTATAAATTTGATAGATGTGGTCATCAATTAAGAAGAATAGCCTTACAATAATTCATGGATTAGTTTTAAGTCGTGACATATTCCCAAAACCGACACTAAATTAGAGGCAAAACAAAACTTATGAAATGTTCGCTAATCGGTTGAGCTATTAATCGATTTCTTCTAAAAGGTATCCTCAGATGAAAACGAATCAATTTTGTTGTTCGGATACTATCTATTCCTTAAAGATTAACTCATTTTTATAAAATTAAAATCCTATAATAAAACTGTAATTTTAGAATTTAATTCATTATAAATAGACTGAATACTATTGACTCAATAGAATTGTAATAAATTAAATGTTATTTATTAATATATTTTAATTTTTTTCTTATTATTTAATAGAAAATTCTGTTAATTAAGATATAAAAACAAGAGTTAAGTAAATATTTTGATAGAAAATAGTCTACGTCTGAGTCTGACTGATAATTCTAGTAATTATCCAATTAAGTATGTTTAAGCTTTCAAATGTATCAATGTAGTTTTATAGGTTTAGGTCATATTTATATCAAAAATTATATTATAATATAATGTCATTTCTTAACACTTTTTAGTTAATGTAATAAATGATGAAACTATCAATCAATCAAATAATGGATAATAATTTTAATAATTATGGAAAAGAATGTTAATTATATCATTCTTTTATGAAAAACCTAATCTAGTATAAAATGGGCAAATTTTAAGTTAATTCTGAAAATGTCAAATAAAAATGGCGTCCAATGATTGACGTTTAATATCAGCCTCTGAGCCATAATTTAATCGTTGTTTTTAGCATTTTTCTAATTATCTCGAAATTTCTTCCTTAATGGCAGTTATTCTGTGCTCAAACCCTAAATCCTGGAAATAATAATATCTGCATTTGTCGTATCCATGAATAGTCCAGTCCTTAGTATTAATACAATCGAAATTCATGTGTTATTTATTTGCAAATATAGATATACCATGGTATAAATCCATTAATGCATATAATTATAGATATCAAACATTCATTTAGTTATGTATTTCGTAATATATTTTGAATGAATGACCCAAAATTGTATTCCCTTTGTTATACAATAGTCTCGAAGCACTTAAACAACAATTGGAAAATAGTAACTGTTTTGAAGCGACGTTTAACTAATTCTCATCTTTAATTCAGTGACCATTGAGTCGAAAAAATAAAAGCACCGGTTATTCCGTTATTCCGTTATTCCGTTCGAAGTCTATATTAGAGAATATATTCTAATAGTGTTACCAATGGTTACACTTCAGTGAATAGTCGGCACAAATGAAAATCTTTGACATATCTGTTGTGTTTGGCTTCAAATACAGTTTGAGAAATACATTTTCTTCTTCTTCTCTCCTTTTCCTTATTCTTAGACTACAATAAAGTTCATAAAATTTTTATGTAATTCAGACAAAAAATATCACAAATTTTCAGTTAAAAACTTGTCGTTAGAATTGAATTGAATGATAGAAAAATTGATTTTCCCGTCTTTTCAACAAAAAAACTTAGAATTATTTGCATTCAAATCAAATCCTAATTTAATTTAAGCCTAAAAATCGAGTTATTCTATTGTATGCGTTATTCCTTTATATAAATCAAAACTTGAAATATGCTTAAACTGTCAGATATTACAAACATTTCGCCCAAAAAAATTAAATTAATTCGAAACGACATTTGTCTCCACTCAGATAATAGAGAGAAGGAATTTCTCAATCATAACAAGAGATTCATTGGTAAAAAAAAAGTTTCACTTAATTTGATTGAATGCCAACAAATTAGGCATAACTTTAAATGTTTATCAATTTATCTTTGGTTTAAAGACTGTTACTAATAGAACTTGAATGGTAACTTTGTTACTCTTCAAATTTAATATTAACAGAATGTATTTGGAAATGTGCATGCTAAATTAATAAAGAGTCTCTCTCTTGATAGTTGTTTCTAAACAAATCCCAAACAAATTTGATTTAAAAACTTTTGGATTTAAATCTAATTAAAAGTTAATAAGGCTTATGTTAATTGAATAAATCAATTATTAAATGCATAATTGAGCTTGCTCATAATCCTACTAAAACTGTCTAATAATGACATAACAAAAGAGTTGTCTTTAGAGAACAAAAACACAATTTTTAAAATTAAAAGTCTTTACGAAAATGGAATGCAAAGAAAGAATCGGCATTTTTGTGCCTCAAATCTATTCTAAATCACCAAATTTCAGCTCAATTTATCTTAAATCTAGAAGAAATCCTAGAGATTTCACTGTTGCTGTCAATGGTCGTTTTTACGCATGAATCCCCAGGGCCATTTTCGCTTGAATAGGTATTTTAGGAGAACTCCCCCGAATACTTTAAAAAAATAATCAAATTCTAATTTATCTCATTTATGACCGAAATTATTGCTCACAAATGGAAAATTGAAAATATTCACCAAAAAATGGTTTCAAAAGTCTTTCATTTAAAGAAAAACTAATAAAAGTTTGAATTGCAATCCGATTACTCTTTCAATTTCACGGTTCAAATATTGAAACTCATTTTGATTTCTATCGCAATATCAGACAGATTTCACTTTTTTTCTGCTCAGTTTTTTCAGATGAGATGTTTGTCTTTTCCAATGAATAATAATTTTATTCTCTTTTCTTGAAATAAAAGAACATTTATTCGGCATTTTTTGTCAATAAATTGTGTTTTACTCATTAGTCAAATACAGAGATCTTTAATTCTCATTTAAAAATATATTGAGAAGAAGTGTTTCACATGTTTTGTGAACTCTCTCTAATGGAGTGGGAATTGACTTAACTCTTGTCTTTTGTTTTAAGAAATGATGGATTAGGATTAACTTTAACTCAATTGTAAAAACAAAACCATTTTATAATTCCTTTTCTAATGTAAGTCTAAAACCCTTCAATATTTGGTTCCCTTAAGAGAATAATATTTTTGATCTCTTCATAAAAGAATAAATATTTAATGTTTTTTCAAATAATTATGAAAAGTAGAGATAAAACAAATTCTGAATTTTGATAAGAAATATGTTTTTGATGTAAGAAAAAGGCTTAGACTAAATGAAATATGTTTGGTGTGAAAGATGAACATTCCATGAGAATAATTTGTCAAAAAAAGTGACTAGAATGAATGTCTCAATGTATATATGGCTTAATTTGAATGAACAAATGATGTGTCGCTGAATCCATAACTTCTATTTGAAATTTCCATTAGTTTTGAGTTTATTTGGAAAACAGTTATCCCTAAGGAAAGTATGAGAGGAAAGTGTGGGCAAAGTATTGGAAAGAAGCGATCAATGGAGCCGTGAGTAAAGGCTGATAATCCCATATTTTTTTACGTGCGATCAAAAGTAAAAATGTTTTTCTTCTATTTCTGGTCACTTTTCTTCTTCGTCTTCGCTCAGTATTTGCTGTTTGAGCCGACACTTGAATAGAGCTAATAATGTTTCCCAGAGATTGATAGCAACTACTCATAACTATTGTATTGAAAATCACTAATAATTTGAAGTGACTTTAGATTCCGCTTCACTGACACCGAAAATACAATTATATTTTCAAATAAAGATAAGAAAATGAGAGCATCTTCTTATCGCTTCACTACTCAAAAAAGCTAAACTCAATTATTGGAGTTATATATACATTGAATCCAAAAAATAATAATACCCTTTGGATATATTTCTTATATAATTTGATGATTACAAATGAAAATTTATATATATTTCATCACAACATGTCTTTTGGATAATTTTCAACAACACTCTAATATAATAAATAAAATATATCTTGATCAAAATCTTGAGTAAAGAATAATTAATTATTGACCTTAAATACATCATTATATAAATCACATTCTGTGCTTAATTGAGAGCTTCTATTATTTGCCTCTAAGTTGATTAAATCGAGGAAATTGTTGAATGTTATGATAATACCAATACTTCCTTAAACTTGTTTAAGAGTATAGTATTGTCTCATAAAGTATTCAATTGATTCTCAGCTTAAAATTGAAATCTTTTAAAGTAAGTGAATAACACTTCACTTCATGAGTAATGAAAATGTTTTAAACACAAAACAAACTTTTACTCATCACTTGTTTTCATTGCAATAAAAAAATGTAAATAACTTAAATATTTACCATTAATTCTATCCATTAGTCCTTTTGGTGTTTTTTTGATGATATAAATAATATGACAATAATTTGAAGAATTCCTTCCAAACTTGAAGTCGATTTAATATTTTATTGATGTTTAAAATAGAGTCACAAACAAAACAAAGTCTTAGTTTTAGTGATTTTTTCCTATCAATCAAACAAATTAGACATTAATTAAGAACTCTTTGAATATCGACCAAACATTTGATGAGAAAATAATTACTTTTTTTAATTAAATAATTAATATAACATTTGCTTCAAATTCAATGTCTGAACGACAGCACAACTTTTATGTTATGCCATTCGGTTTGTCATAAAAATAGAGAACATGTGAACACCAATTGGATAAAAAACTGGGATCAGAGGCGAGAGAACAGAAGCAAAGCTTTGTCATCACTTCTCATCCGTTTAGTTATTGCTCTACTCTTAGCTATTGATTTCTTGGACTCCTTTTGAGTCTGACTCTCGAAAGCCCGACATCTCTTCGACTTAATTCGAGTCAAAACTATTGATTTGATTCTCAACTTAAAGAATGTATGAATACTTTCGATGCTATGAATCACTGCTTTATTAAATAAAATAGTTTTATGACTTTTATGTCGACTCTAATTAATTTTCACATTTCGAGTGCTGTTCACTACTGTTTCACCTCTTATTCATTTAAAATGTAAACACTGGGAATTAGCAACAAAATATAATCATGGTCAAACGTTGGTCACACTCTCTAAACTAGTTAATTAGTTTACATATTTTTATGCCTCATTGCTTTTATTTGATTACTCATATTTAATTAACCTGGATTATGAATATGTAAAAATTTCCTAGCTAATTTGCTAGTGTTAACATCAGCATTAGCATTAGCATGATCAATTAAATAGATCACTAAAGTATTCAAAAGAATTTATTAAATCTCAACCTTTGATGTATTCGAGGAATAATTTTATTACAAAAGTATTATTCAATGATTCAATCGATTAAATAAATGAGTTTTTAATTCAGTTGAAACAAAGAGTAACATAAAATTAGATTTACTCAATTTATACCCAATTTGTATCAAGGATAATTTAATTTATCAATATTTCACTGTTAGAGAGAATCAACACTTTTCAATAAAGAAATTTTTATATAAGAATTTAATTTAATTTGAGCTTGCTTATTAGATCATAAAAATTTATATGAAAAATATTCTAAACGGTTCTTGCAAAGTTAAGCGCACAGACCATCAAAGTTGCACAGTAGTCACTGATTTAAAACTAGTTCATTTATTACTTTTAATCTTAAGACTTCTCAAGTTTTAATTTATTGAAACTATAAGTTAATTAATTAAAATGAAGCAAGTTCATTAATTTAGATGAGTTCTTTAATTAATTTAAAAATCTTTAAACATATAAGGACTCTAATTGTAAGGATTGAACAAGGATAAACCTTGTTGCAAGTTTTAATCTTTTCTATGACTTAAAAAGAACTTGGTATCTTAAAAATGTTAAAAGAGTAATGTTATTACGTGCAGTGCATTACTTAATAAATTGTAATAATAGGAAAAGTTTCGTTGAAATTCGGTTACCTTTTGATGTTAATCGCAAAGTGATGTTCAATCGATTTACTGCTGATCTTTAGATTTATGGCATCCTTTCAATGCGAACATTATTTTAATCAAATAAGGAATTATTGATAACTTTTAGACATTTCTCAAACACTTCTCTATTTTTTTTATTTCAGCAAAAAACAAGTCTTTCTCCAAATATTACTTTTTTATTGATTATTGAACACAAATTTGGATTTTAATACTAAACATCTTTCAATAATTTTTAAAAAATAGGTAATATTGAAATTGCACCTAGTTCATTTATTTTATTAATTTCTATAGAATCTCTGCAAATGTTTAACCAATTTTTCGGTCTTTTCTAAAGAAATGCCCAGTTTTTCAGCCAATTCATGAGCTGAAGGCGAGTTCTCCGGAACAGTTCTAAAAGACCGGGTGTTTGTTCCCATTAGAAAGGGAGGCAACTGTTCGGCTGCTATAAATTGATTGATGTTCTTTTTATTAAGAAAGTGGGTATAATTTCTCTGTTCCTCCTGAAGCCACGAACTCACCATTTTATAAATCGTTTCTAAAATTGTTGGCATTTTATAAAGGAGTGTGGCATTAATTATACCAGGGTAATATTCATTGAATAATAAATAAGCAAATTTAAGGGTTTCTTTGTCCGTATTTTGAATACCAGTATCACTGAAGTCAACCAGAATTGTTAGACCCCTATCTTAAGAACAAAATATAATATAATATAATTTAATTTAATTTCAAACCATTTATTTCCTCATTTGAATCAATTTTTTCAATCAAGTAAACAAGGAACCTTTGAAATGTTTTGAGCCATGTCTTTGAACGTAATCCAACTTTTCCACGAAATATTAAAAGTGGTGAACCGTTTAAATCCGTGCCATAAACCAGAGCTGCAGCACTGCAATAGAATTCCTGTGGGAAGTGTTCCTCATTTAAGTTGAGGACATCAAAAGTTTTTCTCCATTTCATTGCTTTATCCAAAGCTTCCAAACCTTTATTCAGATCGGGTTTTGTTTTATAATTATAAAGAAAGCGGCGAACCGTCCAATCATTTGTTTTAACCCTTTGAATGTCCTCTTCGTAATACAAATCAGGATTTTTGTTGACTCTCTCCAGAAAATGATGTCGTAATTCTTCTGCCATTCGTGGAGTAATCATATCTAAACTCTTTATAAATGAGTTAAGGATAGGAAACGCCGGTTCACTCATTCTTTTTAGTTTGTGTTCACTTCAATTATATTTCAATTAATTTTCATTTAAAACAGAATTCATATAAATTTTAATTAAACTTTTAATTTGTGCTAAACTTTTCTAATTATATATCGAATGTCTGTTAGTAATGGCCCTGAATTTCATTACATTTGTGTTATGAGTCAAAAAACAGAACAACTCATCGCTTCAATTATTTTACTTTAATTTTTTAATCAAAATATTTTTTAAAAATTAACTAAAATTCCTAATTCTCAACAAATAAATTAAATGATGATCTAGATAAAATTTTTAATTAAGTTCCACGTAAGTGAAATCATATCCAGCAATAATTTTTTTGCTGTAAATGTTTGGTTTCCATTAGTAGTTAAGGAAATTTCCTCAAATAAAGTGGAATTAATTTTATTTAAAGGAATAAAGTCTTAAAATTAAAATAAATTTAAATTCAATATTAGAATAAATTCATTATTAAAATTGAGTTTCAGTTTTGGTAATGTTTTTCTGCGAATTTTAACATTTTGTCGGCCTTTTCTTTTTTGATACCATATTTGTTGGCCACCGAGTGAATACTTGTCGATCCCTCTGGTACTACACGATATGGTGTAGTATTAGTGCCATTCAGAAGGTCTGGTAACTGATCCACAGCGACGTAGTCATTGATATTCTTCTTTTTGGCCAAATATATGTATTTATTCTGTTCTTCGTTGAGCCAAGACTTGAACACTTTATAGACTGTCTCTAAGACGGCTGGCATTTTGAAAATGATAGTAGCATTCAATATACCAGGGTAATACTCATCGAGTAAAATATGTAAGAATTTGAGTGCATCCATGTCCACATTCTTTAGAGACGTGTCTCTACTGTCCATTAGAACAGTTAAGCCTATTATCAATCATTCAATAAATTATTAATTATTGAATATAGAGTTGGAATTCATTACATATTATTTTAATAAATATATGGAATAAATTAATGAAAAGGAAATCATAAATAATGTGATCAAACCTTTTCCAGTGTTGTTTTGATCTACATTTTCCATGTGATAGACTAACACTTTATCAAAATAAGGTCTCCAAGTCTTTGATTTTTTGGCGCACTTTCCTCTTACAATCAATAGGGGTGAGCCGTTCTTGTCTTTACCATTAAAAATCATAGCAGCGCTTAAATACATTTCGCGGGCTATGTCTGTCTCTTTGAAATCGTGGACACCAAACGATTTTCTCCATTTCATTGCTTTATCCAATGATTCTAATCCTTTGTTAGCATCTGGATCAGATTTGAAACGATAGAGGAATCGTCTGACCATCCAATCATCTGATTTAACCCTTTGGACGTCTTCATCGTAATAAGATTGAGGGTCTTTTGCCACTCTTTCCAAGAATTTTTGTCGGACCTCTTCAATCAAATTTGACGGAATATTTAAACTTCTGTTGTAGAGATCGAGAATAGGAAATGTGTGTTCACCCATTTCTTTCAAATATTGAAGTTTGGCTTCAAATTACAATTTATTAGTTTATATTAATAAAAGAAATGGTCTTCACTTCAATATCGTTCTAAAATAAAATGAAGTGGTTCTGATTATCCTGAGCTCAAAAAGTAAAAGACCTTGAGAACATATACCTGTATCAATGAAAACATGTTATTACTCAATATTATAATAAACCTTTCAGGATAAAATCAGTTATAATGAAAAATTACTTCAAACAAAAAGAGTTTATTGTTTTTTTCAATTTAATATTAACTAAACAATAAATATAAGAATAGAGCAAAAGTGCACAGAATTGTATATAGACTTACATTTGATATTTATGTCTGTTAAATACTAATGTGAATAGACCCAAAATAATCAAGGTCAACTTTTTAGTGGGAATTTTAACCACATTTTATCATTTATTTGTTTTATTTAAAAATTTCAAAACTATTGCTTAAAGTTTTTATTCAAATTTTGGTGAAATTCAAAAGAAAATGAGTTGAGATTTCAAAATTTTCTCAGAGCTATTCTTTGAGATAAAAATTGTGCTCGAATTGTGGTTAGCGTTCAAAACTGAGTTTGACTGACATTTACTTCTGACACTTTGATTCGTAAAAAAATGGAATAAAACTAAATTCAGACTTATTTGGTTTCTTATCTCAAAACCAAAGAATAGATCAGAGTTTGTAATCTATATATAACTTCATTTCCCAAAATATGTCAAAAACGTCAGAAAAGAATATTCAAGAAATAACCACTAATTTATTCTTTGAAATAATCCATAAATAATACAAATTTAAATATAAGGAAAATATTCATTCGATATAAAACTCTTCCAAATGTTTCAATAATTTGTCCGTTTTTTCGGCTTTAATTCCTAACTTTTCTGCCAATTCCTGAGCAGAAGGCGATCCTTCCGGAGTGTTTCGATAAGGGTCTTTATTAAGACCAAGGAGAAAGTCGGGCAGTTCGTTGATGGCCACGTATTCATTGATATTCTTTTTGCTGATTAAATAACAAAACTTTTCCTGTTCTTCGTTAAGCCACGAACGGACTAACATATAGACCGCTTCTAACACTTTCGGCAATTTATAAATTAATCCCGCGTTGACTAAACCGGGATAGTAGTCATTAAAGACAGTGTACGCGAATTTCATAAAGTCTGTGTCAGCATTTTTAAGACCTGAGCCCTTGCAGTCGATTAATAGAGTGACGCCTATTATTCAAATAAGTTTTAGTTTTATGTAATCGAATAAAACTTTTAAATCGTTTAAACAAAACAAAACCTTTTCCGCTATCGTTTTGGTCGGCCCTCTCCACCAGATTTATGAAATACTTTTGAGCTGTAGGTACCCACACTTTGATTTTCCTTGTTACTTTTGTTCTCAAAATGAGGAGTTGAGCCCCGTTTAAGTCTTTGCCATAAAGTATCAAGGGCGCCGCCTTATAGCCCTCACGAGGAAAGTCTTTATCGCTAACGTCTAAAACGCCGAAAGATTTCCTCCATTGAAGGGCCTTATCTAATGAATTGAGTGTTTTGTCCATGTTACTTTTTTGGTGATGAAGAAATCGTCTAATCCACCACTCGTTTGATTTAATACTTTCGATGTCTTTTTCATAATAAAGTTCAGGACTTTTATTGATGACATCAACTATTTTGTTGCGCAACTCTTCCACCACTGAAGACGATATTTTAGTCGACTCTTCGTATGAATTCAATGTTGGGAAAGACATTTCTTATGATGAATGAAATAAAATCAATCTTATGATTAACTAATTTAATAAATTCAAAAGAGAATTGTTTAAAATATACTACATTTAAAAAGTTTACCTGATTATTGAGAAACAATAGAATTGAGATACGACTGACTCAGACTTTCAAAAGTATTGTTTCAAACAATGGTTGAGATATTCGACACTTTTTAATGAACTGACAGTCAATCGATACCAAAACAGAGTTTTTCTAGAAATTCGATATAATTATTGAATCTGTTTTTTGATCTGAATATTGTCTCAACTGAAGTGTAAAACAATTATTGTTCCAAATATTGTCTAAAAATAGCCAAAACTATTAACTCTTTCGGGAATTTTTACTTAAAAAATAATCGAATGAAGTTATGCTTCAATTGTTTTCTGTAATTTAGAAAATTTGAGCCAAAAATTAAGTTTTCAGTGAACTAAACAAATCTGATCTGAGTTTTACTTCACAACTTTTATTATATAGAAAACAATTTTAAAGCTTATTCTTGCAAATCTGATTAAAATTAGTGCCAAGTTAATGAATTGCAAACACTCAATTAAGGACTATGATCAAGAACAATTTTATCCACTCAGCAAATACTAAATTATAAAATTTGCATAAAATAATATTTTTCACTCATTTTTTAATTATTCAAATATTCTAAACTCACAACACTTTAGTAATGTTTGCAATCAATTCCTTAAGTATTAGTTAACCCATAAATTCATATTATTGTTATATTTTGTTGCTTTTAGTAATAAAAAATTGATTTATTCGATTTAGTGTTAGCTATCAAGTTTAGTTTTATATTTTTACAAGAGAAAATTTATGGCATTACTCAATTTTAAAATGTCAAACTTTCTTTTATTCAATATTTTTATAGTATTTCCATATATTTTATAATTTTGAAGACATTATGATTTTACTTTCTAAGTTCGATTTGAAAAACCTTGTACTCACCTTGATCATTTCTAATAATATAGTTGAAAAGAAACCTTAATAACCAAATTTTCCCTAAAAATAATTATTTTTTATTGAAATTATATTTATAAAAATTGTTTACATTTTTAAATAATTATTAAATGTTTATATTATTGATAAGTACCTTTTGTATTAGAATATATTTGACCATGATACAATGTATAGTAAAGATTAAATATTGAATATATTAAAAATAAGTGACTACTAAAGGACATAATTTTTAAAAGAACTTGGTAATGTTATTTAAGACTTGAAATTAAAGGAAATAAAACTGTTTTTTAATACTAAATTAAAACTTATTTTTGACGACTTTTTAATATTCAGGAAAACATTTTACTTAAATTCGTTTCAAACTTTAGTTTAAGAAATCATTGAAACGTAGAATAATTTATTCGGAATAAATGTATTTCTGATAAACAAATATTAAAATAAAATGAATTTCACTTAAATTTCACTCAAAAAGTTTGTTTAGCTTTGTTTTGCCAGGTTTATAAATGTTTTGTTTATTTATTTATCTTTGTTTAGATTGAATTTTAGCAAGTTAGTTATAGAGACTGGTACTAAAGATGTCCAAGTATATTTGAATTTAAAAGAAATTAAATTGTATTTATTTTATACCAAATTAAAAGTATTAATTTTGATAATTTCTTAATTAATATTTAATTTTAAACAAAACTTCAATATTTTGAGCAAATATCGCATTTAATCAGAATTATGAGAATCACTATAACCTTGGATTGTAATCGTTTGTCGTTTACACCATTTGTTGAAAAACTGTAGTAAAACAACAAAACATTTGCTGTCAATTCATTGTTTTCTGTCATTCACTGAATAAACCAATTCTTTCCGAATTATATTTTTATTAAAAAAAATATTTTTTGCCAAAAATTAGTTATGTCTTCAGGTATTGTATCCTCTCCTCGACCTTCAATTGAAGTGCCGTTGATTTCAATAACAAAATTATTAATAAATCGAATGAAACACTTTGGAAGTAAAAAATACCTAGTTAGTTTGTTTGTTTGTTTGTATCTATTGTTTGTATTCATTTAATTAGTAAATCTTTAGACGGAATCCAATACTGAAAGAAGTTTTACATTTTCTCAACTCTATGTCGACACACTTCGGATGTCTAATGTTTGGATTAAATTAGGAGTAAAACCTGGTCTTAGAATTGGTATTCGGGGGGACAACAGCTATGAATATATGGTTTGTCTTCTTTCAGGTAATACTAAAAATGAATTTTATTCAAAAAAATATCGATTTCTAAGTATTTAAATAAATTGTAGGCATTTTGGTCGGTGCCGTCACTCTCCCTATGCGTGGAATCGATACAATCGGTTTACAAATAAAACATTTTATTTTAATATTGACCTAAATTTCAACTTAAGATGAGTTCAAAAGGAGTGTCACTCAAAGAAAAGTTGAATTACTGGCCATTAGTCACGAAAGTCTTTTGCAAATTAGAGAAAAAGACAAAGAATTATACGATAATATAGTGAGTAATACAATAACTTTACTAACATTACCTATTAATTAACATTAACAACATTTTTCCTTTTCAACAATCAGAAGGGAGTAGTTTTTGGCGTTAAACATGAATCTCAATTTGTAACACATTTTGCTGTCTATGAAGAGCTAATGTTAAACACTTCGCCATTAAATGAAGAAAATATTTTCGAACCCAAAGATGTAAAACAAGATATTTGTCTTATTTTAGAATCGAGTGGTACTACCGGTCAGTAAACAATTTTAAAGTTAAAAGTGATTTTATTATATAAATTCTATCTCTCCCTCCTTCTATCCCTTGCTCCCTCTTTCTCCTTCTTTCTCTCTCTCTCTTTCTCCCTCTCCCCTCCCTCTCCTCTCCCTCCCCTCTCCCTCCCCCTCTATCCCTCTCTCAGACTCAGTCACGTAATTCAAACCACTTATGTTGTGATTTATATGTGGATGAGAATTGTGAGGTTTATTAAGGACTTTATGTGAATCCAGGTCAATCCAGGGCAGTTTTTTATACTAAACCCAACCTATTATCTTCTATTGTATTTACCTAGAGCAGTTTGAGAACAGTGAAAGATTAGAAACTTAATGTCGAGAAAACAATAAAAATGATTTATGTTTATTGTCAGGTCTTCCGAAGGGTTGTATGTTTTCTCACTATAATTTGGTGTCTTTGGTAACAATCGGTTCTTTACCACAAATGTATAATAGAACCGATGAGGACATAGTGTCAGGTCATGGATACGCCGCCCATATATCTGGAATAAGTCAATTAATTATGTCTATTAACAACGGATCTCAACTTATATTACATCCAAAGTTTGAATTCAATTCATTCTGTGCTGCGATACAAAAATACAGAATTACAGCCCTTTCAGGTCCGGCGTCTATTTTTCTAACTTTACTAAGAGATGGAACAGAATATGACATAAGTTCATTGAAGAAAGTAATTTGTGGCGGCGCTTCACTGCCTAAAGGATGTGCCCAACAGATTGTCGACAAATATCCACATTTTGAAGACTTTAGACAAGGATATGGTATGACTGAAATGACTATTTTGATTGCATTTAGAGACTACGCCACTAAAAATTACGAAAGTGTTGGTCCTCCCACTCCCGGAAATTCAATTAAAGTTATTGATTGTAATACCGGACAACTATTGACATACAATCAAAGAGGAGAGATATGTGTGACCGGACCCACACTTTTCAAAGGTTTGCAAAGAATTTATTTACAATAATTTGAATAAATTATTAAAGCAATGATTCAAAGGATATGACAACAACTCTGAGGCCACAAAAGAGTCGATCGATTCTGAAAACTATTTACATACCGGAGATCTCGGATATTACGATATAAACTCAAACTTCTATATTGTGGACAGAATAAAATTATTGCTTAAAACTGATGGAATGCAAGTCTCGCCAACAGAATTGGAATCCCTTTTCCTCAAACATAAGACCGTTAAAGAAGTGGCAGTTATTGGAAAACCAGATGAGATTTCTGGTCAATTGGCGACCGCTTTCGTTGTAATTAAAGATCAATACAAGAATGGTATCGATTGCGAAGAATTACTTCAATTCGTGAACAGTAATAATCACTTTATTTCTCCATTTTATTCATTTTTATGTTTGTCCTCTAAAAGTGATATTCACTTCAAATTCATATGAGATCTCAAATGAATTTATTATTAATGAAAGTTTCAATGAATAGCATTTCGTCCATAAATGTTATCTCAAAAGAGAAAAAGGTTTCAGCGCTTCTCTAAAATTATGGATTTCTCTGTTCAATGAAAAATTTAAGCCAAAGTCTTATCGTTGAACTTTTATGTATAGAATTATAGTATTTTTAGTGACTCTAAGTTTAGAGTTTGAGCGAAAGTTTGTCAATTAAGTGATCCATTTATAATAAAATGAAAATTATAGAGAGATATAACTCTTTTATTGATTTCTTGTCATTTCAGGTCAAATAACACCATTAAAGAGGATAAGAGGAGGAATCATTATCATCGATGACATACCAAAGAATAAGAACGGAAAAGTCGATAGGAATAAGTTAAGCCAATATTTCAAATGAAAGCATCTTGCTAGTATTGCTAATATTGCTAATCAATTGGTAAATTTAAAGCTAACGAATGAAATGATTTATTGTTTTATATAAATATGGGAAACATTTTTGTTTTACTTATTCTTACAAATAAATAGATTACAACAAATGAGACAATAAAATGTCGCAAAAATATAATAAACATTTTATGAAACTATTTTTGTTCTCAAAGATTAAGTTATTTATCAGATATCTTATCAGTGAAATACTGTTTGAGATTATAAATGTTAGTAAATGTTAGGAAACATCGAATTTATTTGTTTTTGTTTCAGTATTGGCCGAAACATAAAACAAAATCAATAAAAAATAAATTGAATGTATTTTTAGTCAAAAGAATTGCAAATCTCAACAAAAAATTGTGAAAACAATGAATAGATTCGGACAAGTTTTCAGTTCAGCCATGAATCGTATGTCAGTAATAGGTATGATTCACGTGAGAAGTTTGCCTAACACTCCATTAAGTCGACTCAGTGTTCAACAATTGATTGACATTTCGTGTAAAGAAACAGAAATTTACAGAAACTTTAATTTAAACGCTATTTGTGTTGAAAACATGTTTGACATCCCTTATGTCACCCGAAAAGATTGCGGACCAGAAGTCACGTCAATTATGACAAGAATTTGTACAGAAGTGAAAAAATGTGTGCCTAATATACCGGTTGGGGTTCAACTCTTAGCAGCACTCAATAGTGAGGCTCTGGCCGTTGCCATCGCTTCTGATCTGCAATTCATTCGCTGCGAATCTTTTGTTTTCGGACATTTAGCTGATGAGGGCTATATTGAAGGATGTGCCGGACCTTTACTTAGATATAGAAGACATTTGAATGCAGAACATATACTGATTTTCAATGACATTAAGAAGAAGCACAGCTCACACGCCATCACTTCAGACATTGATATTTTAGAGATGGCAAAAGCGTCGCAATTCTTCTTATCTGATGGCGTTATTGTCACCGGAATCAGAACTGGAGACTCACCTGATTTGCAAGAAATCAATCGAATTAAAAGTTCCAATATTTCAATACCTCTTTTGGTCGGTTCCGGAGTTAACGACACAAATGTTAAAAGTTTTATTGATTTAAAAGTGGACGCAATTATCGTTGGCTCACATTTTAAAAAGAATAGTATTTGGAGTAATGAACTTTCATTACATTCAATTGAAATGTTTATGAATAAAATAGAGCAAGTTTATGCTAAATAAATTATTTTGATTAATTGAACTTCAATTTCAATTTTCTCATATAAATAGAGAAAATGTTATCAAATGAATTATTTATGAAAACTAATCTATAAAATGAATTTTAATTACAATAAATAATATTATCTTTTGTTTTTAGTTAAGAGAGTAATGGAATAATTATGCAAACCTTTTCATCGATGGTATATCGCTATAGTATAGCAGCTATACTGTATACAATCGTTATCAAAATAGTACTCAACTCTTAATTATAAGAGCGATCATCAATTTCTTATTTTTATTTGAAAAGTTCAATGAATAAACTTTTAACTTTTTAATGATTTTTAAATAATGGATGTGAAACCAAACCCATCAATAGGTTAGTTGAGAATCAAATTTAATTTGTGTAAAGAATAATAAAAAACAATTTCATAACTTTTGAGTTATTTTTCATTAATAAGAGATGACATTTGTAAGTATTAACAGTACTTCAAATATTGTCAACTTATATATTTTGCAATATACATTATCAAAATAAAGTCCTTTCCTCTATTTTTACACACAATCTAGACTCTAGATTCTAGAGTAAATAATTTCTTACTAAATATACATTGATCATATACAAACTTATTTCAAAACTTTTTTTTTGAGTGTCAATTATATAATAATTTTTCTGAAATTTTATATTATTTATAGTATTCTAAATATATTTCTAATTTTAGATATTTTTCAAAATACAGACCAATTCCAGTGCATAAATCAAAGTTTTTTAACAGTTTATTATTGAAAAAATGTTTTACTATAATGTATTCTTATTAGCAATTGATATAGTGTTTATTTTTACACTTTATATAACTTGGTAAATTTTACTATTTATATAAAAAACTTATAAAAGTTATGTCTATTTTAATGTAATTTAGTGAAAGATCTTCTCTTTAGAAAAAGGACTTTATTTGAATAGTATACAATTTGTGCATGATAAATCTATTTGTTATTTAACAAATGATAAATTCTTTTATTTCCTAAACTTTATTGCAATTTTATAGAATTCATTGAAGCGAATAAAATGATCTTGCTTCGTTTCGCAACATTATAAATCAACATTACAGTACAACAATACACATCGGGAACAGAATAATAGTATTATATTATAATTTATATTAAACTTATAAATTATGGGTTGTATTTAAACAAAGTTTTAATTTATTGTTTAGTATTTGTCGTAAAAATTATAGAAACTTTGAGCAAAGTTTTAGTTTTTGACAAAAAAATAGAATTAAGAAAATCTTAAATTAAATCTAATCATAAATGAATTGAACTCTGGAGTCGTACCCTCTCTTAGAAAGGATTATTCAACTATAGATTTGATAGAAAATAATTCTTTGTTTGCCTTGATAACCATATATATTCATGTTCATTTAAGATATTTCATCTTTACTATGAAATTGTTAATATCAAAGAAAATAAACAAGGAAATTCAAATCGATTTTCCTAATGTTTATACACATTTGTAAACAAATTCTAATCAAAACGTTTTAAATAATGATTTTATTGATTTAGCTTGCTAAGTAACAATTCAATGAATTACATTCATTTAGGTTTACATAAATACATCTGATATAAGAAATCAAACTCTGAAAACCAAAATAAGTGTTTTTAATGATAAGAAAGAGCTCTCAATTGGATTAAAAACATAATTAAGTTTTTAAGTGAATTCATATTTAGATGTCATTCGTTGAAAATATTTGATAAGTGATCACTCACTAAGAGATCTGTGTTGTAGTGGTAATGTCCGCACCAGTTATGACTCGAGTGCCACTTCAATAGAAGGTTATCTCATTTGTTCAAAACTCTTCACTTTTAGTTCGATAAAAGACTGTCTCTTAGTTAGAGTTCTAAGGATTAAAACTTTTGTGTCGATTATAAATAGAAGAATTCAATTCTAATTCAACTCTAATTAAACTTTAGTTTTTCTAAGAAAATATTTACAAATCTTTTGCTTATTTTTTTAATAATTTGAGCAAAAATGAGAGTATTTTTGGCTATCGTTTTACTGTCTGTTTGTGTCGTTAATTCGATACAACTAAATGTTAGGCCAACGATTCCCAGAGGTATCGATGCGTTGTCCGACAAAATGGTTCAATATATCAACCATTTGAACACTACGTGGAAGGTTTGTCTCATTACTCTTAATGCACTTTTTGACAAATTATTCAATTATAACAAAAGGCTCAGAATAACTTTGATGGATATACTCTGGAATACGTCAAGAGATTGATGGGTGTCCACGAAGACAACAAGAGGTATCGCCTGCCATCCATTCGACACAACGTTGAGAACTTAGCCATTCCCGACTCTTTTGACTCTCGAACCCAATGGCCTAACTGTCCATCCATTAGTGAAATTAGAGACCAAGGATCTTGTGGTAAGTGTAATATAACAATAATATTGCAATAATATAGCAAGATTACAATTCTATATTCTGAGTCACATTCAAAGCATTCAATATTTCATTTAATGAAAGTTAGTTTAAGGTTTTGTTCAATATTTTAACTAAATTATTGAAAATAATATAAACATTGTCCAAAAAGGATCATGTTGGGCTTTTGGAGCCGTTGAGGCCATGTCTGACCGCATATGCATCGCTTCAAAAGCCAAACAGATTGTAGAGGTTTCGGCTGAAGACTTGGTTTCCTGTTGTGATTCCTGTGGTATGGGTTGCAATGGAGGCTTTCCGGGGGCAGCATGGAGTTTTTGGGTTGACAGCGGTCTCGTCAGCGGTGGACTCTATAAAAGCCATAAAGGATGTCAACCCTATAAGATCGCCGCCTGTGAACACCACACAACCGGCAAATTAAAACCTTGTGGTGATATTGTGGTAATTTAGACAATCACTCAAATCATGTATTGATTATTTGTTACTCAAAAGCCGACCCCGACTTGTGTTCACGTCTGTGAAAAAGGTTATAACGTTAGTTACAGTAATGACAAACATTACGGCGCCAAAGCTTATAGTATTGAGAATGATATCCAACAAATTCAGGCAGAGATTATGAAGAACGGACCGGTTGAGGCAGATTTTACCGTTTACTCAGATTTTGTTAGTTATAAATCAGGTATTTATTAGAACTAATTTTGATTTATTAAAATAATTAAAAACTTATTTCAAAACAATTAGGAGTTTATCAGAGACACAGCGATGAAGTGTTGGGCGGACACGCCATCAGAATATTAGGGTGGGGAGTTGAAGACAATCTGCCATATTGGCTCGTGGCTAACTCATGGAATGCTGATTGGGGTGACAAAGGTTATTTCAAAATACTTAGAGGAAGTGATGAGTGCGGTATTGAAGATGATATTAACGCCGGTTTACCAAAAGTATAGATTTTTAAACATTTTTTTAAACAAAAATTATAATAAAATGGAAACAATTTTCGATTAAAAGTTTAATTCTATTAAATTTGATAAAAAACAAATAAATTTTTAGGTTTTTTAATTATAAAAATAGTATTCATTAGAAATAGTGTTTTGAATCGATTTTTATTTCAAACATTAAAGAACTCTTCGACAGAACTGAAACTCAAAGGAATCGTTTCTTATTTACTTTCAATACGATAGGAATAATTCCATTTATATCTTGGTTTTGAACGACCCCTTCCGCGACCCCTTCCACGACCTCTACCTTTGCTTTTTCGAGTTTTGCGTTTACTTTTGCGTTTTCGTCTCTTCTTGGTGACTCCACTTGGGTCATTCCACTTTCTCTTACATGTCGGACAACAGTCCCCTATTCTTCGAAAGGGTGGTCTTCCAAGAGGTGTTTGTGTTGCTCTACTCTGTCTCGTAGGCGGGGTTTGAGTTCCTCTATTACTCATTTCAGGCGTCGTTTCAATTTCTCTATTAATTTCAGGCATTTGAGTTCCTCTACTCATCATTGGAGGAGTTCCTGAATCTGCTCTTCTGGTACCCCTAGTTCTTCCGGTACTACTACTTCCTCGAGGGGGGGCTTCAATGGGAGGCCTTTGATTGCGGCGCAACAAATCCCGATGAGAAGCACACATATGACAGTCATTGGTTTCACCAATAATAACATTACCTCTTCCGTGTTGACGACATGCTTCACAATACTGTGCCGGCGCCGATGGCGGTGGCGGTGGCGGTAACGGTGGCGGTAACGGTGGCCGTGAACTCATTCCTTTAGATTGACTTTAAGTTTCAAATGAATACTAAATTCCGTTTTTAAATTCAAATTAAGCCCTAATAATGTCTACGAGTTTAACAATTGAACATAATTTGCACCCATTGTTGGAAAGGAATTATAATTTAAATTCAGTTACAATAAAACCATTTATTGTTACAAATAAATTTTTGAGCGTCGAAATCATTTTAAATATATAACTCAGACTAAATGACCTTTAATTTTATGTATAATTCAAATAAATCTCATATATCATTGAATACAAGTTTTCATTTATTATAAAAACAAAAATAAAAGTTTAATTCAATAGAAATTAGTTTCAATTCTTTAATATTCTTTTGAACGAAATATA
>JAQFZM010000433.1:0-33381 GCA_034695785.1 Galumna obvia
TCACTCACTCACTCTCTCTCTCTCTCTCACACACACACACACACACACACACACACACACACAATGTCTTGATATCAATCGCAGCATTTTATTACACAAATGAAACACACAATAGATTTAAGAGTCGAAGACTGAACCATAAATAATATTTATCTGAAAACATATAATCGTTAATCTCCTTATTTCACAGCCCTTTCCATCAGATAAATATTAGAATTGATATGAATTGATATTAACAAAAATTCTGTCCTTTTATTTACCAAAACGTCTGATAATAATTAATGAAATAAAAATGAATTTCAAAACCGAGCGCTCATTAAATAAATAAACAATTTTCTAAATTTAAATTTCTATCGGATCGGAATCAACTGGTGATGAGGCAAATGTGAGCCATAGCTTCTAAACTCATGGCTCAGCTCTAAAACTATCGTTATTTTTACTTAAAATTTAGTTAACATAGAATTGAATTTTAAATTAAACAAATCATGAATTGCTTTAATAAAAACATAGAATTAATTTTCAGAAGAAATAACATAAAATTAGTGGTAATTCTGTTCTAAAACCATACTATCGCCTGCCTTTTGGAGTCGACGAGTCTGAACATCACTACTAAAAAAGAATGAAAAGAGAAGAGAAGAGAAGAAGAAATAACATTCTATTCATTACATTTTGTATTTTGGTTTTTATGTTTGAATAATTCATTTTAAATGGAAACTAAAAACTATGTACTTTTGAGCCCAATGTCTGACAACTATGAAATTGAAATTTCATACCAGCATTTCTACAGACAATCAAACGGTCAGACTATACCATATCATATCAAATACACGATATATATGTTGTATCACAAAAAAAGAGAATTTCAAGGATTTCCTTAAAAATCAAACAATTCTAATAAAAGTGAGTTTTGATAAGATTTTCGTTTCCAATAAAATTGTGGATATTATTTGAGTTCACATTTAAAAGAGGAATTCAAAAAATATTCTTCAGATTCAGCGGTTTTACGTTTTTTTAACATTTAGTTTATTTGTTGGCATTAAGAAAATGAGAAAGAGATCGATCTTCAGATAAGATATTCTCACAAAACAATTAAATTATCGAAGAATTTTGCAAAAAAAGCAAATTTCAAATATTTGTCTCATTATATTATTAAAAGTGACCATGGGATTAATTCTTAAATGGCAATGTCAAATTACTTAACACTAATTTTTCATTCAATTATAATTAGGGTTTGAAAAATACTAAACAAATTCGAGTTGACTCGATGTTTGATGGATGAAACGGATGTGTTTAATGAAAATTAATTTCTTTTTATTTTGTTTGAAAGACTAATAATACTTATATCTTAAGCCAAACGACTTAAGCGAAAGAATTACAAATAAGAAAAGATTCAGAGAATTAAGTTTTTGAGGGAAAACTGTGAAAGAATAACACTATAAACACTAATACAATACAATTGAGTTTATATTCAACGGATTTATTCAATAGAATCTGAGACAAAGGGATGAGAATGTCTTTGGAGAGAATACACCGAATGTTGTGCTGGTGTTGAGACTCAAGAAAACAGAACCAGTTTTATGTGAATTATTGGAGATCACGAGCAAACACGCACTGCAGTCAATCAATAGGATTGCGATATATATCAGCGTTAATATCAAATAGAGTTCGTTCTCAACGATTATTTTAACCAAAAAAGAGAGAAAGAAATCAGTTTTACTTTACCTCAACTAATGTATTGTTTTGGATGCGATTCCAAGTAATTGTTTTCTCTATTAGATTCATATAAGCGCTCATACAGTCATTGTTTGTCTTTCCTGTCGATTCCTATCGAAAACACCATTTATTCTCTGGATATTTGTCGTCTTCTCGGTTGACATTTAACCAAAAACGGGTTAAGATATCTCTTCCTGTATTAATAAATAAGGGAAATACATTAGGCATAAAATTGGATTCGCCTTGCTGCTATTTACACCATTTAATTATTTGACTTAAGTAAATGAGGAAAAAATTTCATCCGAATAAAAGAATTGATGAAATGAATGAATTGTTGAGACCTTTTTTGAATTATGTTGAGTTATGTGCAAATATGAATGAAAAATAGCTTTGTTTGCATATTTTCGTGTCAACATTTGGTAGGACTGGTAAGAAGAGAACACTTTTCTTAGTTTATAAACATTAGTCGCGAGTATAATATGTCTCTTTTATAGGCAAATATAGCGTAAGTCAAAGCCTGTGATGTATGAGAAGATGACACGAATACCCATTACATACACTTTGCAAACGCTCTCAAAGAGTAAATATAAGCGAAACGTAAACGAAGAAAGAGATGGAGAAAGAAATGTAAAGACTGACAGAAAATGTGGAGAAAAGAAAGTCCACAATAAAAAAAATGATAACAAAAAAGTTTGTAAGAAATTCAAAGACAAACTTAACTTTTAATGTCTTCATTGGTTGGCATTTGTTGGCTGTAATAACAAGTTTTTCCTCCAAAATAAAGTGAAAGTTAAGGGAATGAAAGGCCAGACAATGATGTGATCGAAGAGTCGTCGCTTAAAGAAAGACGAAGTCCACTGAGAATGCGATGGATTTGTTTTTACTTTCTAAGAGCCAAAGAAGAGCCCCAAAGAATATAAGCACTTTTGAAACAATATAATGACCATTTGATTCACCATTCAGTTCAGTTCAGTCTCTCTCCTCTTTCTGTGTGTCTCTCTCTTTACCAAACTCTTTGCCATTTGTTCTCTTGGTTTCAATTCTTTAAAGCCATTCGAAGACATTATTAAAGTGCTGTTTGAAAAGAGAGAAAAATTGACGCCTAAAATAACTTATTTTATATTTCTCTTTTGGAACTGGTATTTCACTTATAAAAATGTCATTGTTAATTTATGTTTTGATATCTTCAAAACAAATATAATATACAGAGATATAAAACTAGTCATAGACTGACTCTAACGACATATGAAAACAATTCGTTTCTCTTTTTTCCAAAGAAGAGGAAAGACTTAAAATGAAAATGTTTTTGAGATGAATCTGTCGGAGCGCTTATTCAGAGCTCAGTTCAGTGAATGAAAGCAGGAGTAGAGTCACCTCTGGTATAAATTGTGATCTGCATTGAGAACTGGAAGATTCCATGTTTGACCAGTGAAGGTACACCATCTGTGACATCATAGCAGCACAACTCTGCGGATGCTCTCACTTCTGAATATGTGCTGAACATCGCACACAGGCTTAGAATAGGTTCGCAGTGGCGTACATCACAACTATCATAAACCGAGAAAAACATTGTGGGAGCGCTCAGAGAGCTATCAGAGACGCTCACACTCTTCATAAACTGCACAACAATTTTACGATATTTTCTAATTTTCGCCGCAATTCAATGGGAGAGGTATTCAGGAATAGAGGGATTGCCTCCAATTAGGTTTCTGACAAAATAGAGACACGAATTGCTCTCCGAATGAAATGTATTGAAAAAAAACTGGTTCTCAATGTATTACATGCATGACCAGACATTATGCCGGTGCTCACGCACACCACATATGATGTGTAGAGCTGACCATATCGAGTGAAATATCAGTAATATTTGTGAGTATTATATTTGTCGACTAATAATCTAACAAAACCTGAAGAGATAGTCAAATAAGTGGAAGCATATGAGCGAATAATAATGATAACAATATTAATAATATGAACAAGGAACTATTGTATGCACTGACACAATTCAGTGCAATTGAAGACTTGTTGGCACAATATGGCATCGAATTGTTTGCACTCATATGATGTATGCCTTCTCTTATCAAAGGGATCTCCTATTGTTTCTCAAACTTATGTCGAATATTGTATTAAAAGGATCTGCTTTTAGGGACTCATATGGACTGTAAGGGACTGTTAGGAAATGTTAGGGACAGGCAATCAAACTATTGTTATAATTCTTGAGATATTATGCATTGACTATACATTAATTTGAATGAATTTTGGTTTATTGCTGTTTAATACAGTCTCTGTAGAGAATCACTATTTATAACATGCATTGCATGCCGTCCGCAATTGATTACTTTAGTTATAGAGCACAGGATTATGCGCTCACCACCACTGCAGTCAATCGATTCGGGATAATTAGACAAATAAAATCGTCACTACTATCACATTAAGAAATAAAACACTCGTTTATATGAACCCCTTTCTCCTCATTTACACAAAACTTGTATTTATTGCAGACTTCGGCTCAAAAATTTATTTCTCTGAATATCTTTTCCGACAGAATCTGTTTTATGAGTCAGAAAACTGATGACTCGATTCGCTTTATTTCTCTCCTAATGTTTGATTTCGTCAAAAATAAGTTGTGAACAAAATGGAGTGAAACACAGAATTAAATATTTCTCATCAAACAGATAGATATGAACTCTCTCTCTCTCTCTCTCTCTCCCTCCCTCTCCCTCTCACTCACTCTCACTCTCTCGGGTTTATATAACATTTAGTGTTTCCATAGTGATTGATATGACGCCAAATTGATGTAAAAGTGGAATCAGTGGATGGAAAGACACAAAAAGTAATTTTATGTAAAAGAAAAGTATTATCACAATTTATATCGAACTTAATATCAAAGGATTTATATTTTAGGACTCAATTAGAAATAGTTTCATTCGGTTGTCAACAATATTCACACGAATAGAAAATAATTTAATGTCTAAAACATCAAAATTTTAACATTAAATAAGTATTAGAATTCATTCAGTCATTAACTAAATATAATTTTTAAGAAGTATTTTATGAAAGATGATCTTTTGGAAACCATCTTGGTCACTTTTCTTAACTCGCTATTCAACTTTAAATTAATATTCTTAAAGAAAGGAATAAATATATGAATTCCTTTTAATTTAAAGAAATATAACATTTAGTAGAAATTGCATTCTTCATATAAAATGATCATGATAAATTGAATAAAGACTACCCGCAGTGGAAATTACCCCCGAATTTTGTTCATTTGTAACATTGGTTAGCTCTTGGTTGGCCCAAATTTAATGCTAACATTAGATTAAAGCCTCATATATTTGTGGAGAGGAATCTATGAAACAATCGATTTTTGTAATACTTGTGCTTTGAATTCATTTCTCATTCGTTTTATTTTGAAATACATTTCCGTTCGTCAAAGAAACAGATTTTAATTGAAAGTTAAGTACTTTTTGTCGAAAAACAGAGGAAAAGAAAATTATTAATATTTTAAATAAATAATTTTGATTTGCTTTCAGTTTATTATTCTTAAAATAGCTCTGAATCTCATCTCAATTCAAGAAATAAAAAGAACTGAAATTAAATTTTCTTTCGATTAGAAAATCAATTTATTTGTTAACTTTCCTCTAAAGTTAACTATAAATGCTTATAAACTTAATCTAAATGGGAGATGAGCAAGATTATAATTACTTATTTATAAATTATAAGCAATAAAACTATTAATAAAAGGATTTGTTAGTAATATTTACTTAAAACTGATTTAAACTTGATCAAATTAATTTTAATAAATTCTTGGTAAAACAAACTATTCTATAGATAATAATAGATAAGATTCTAAAAAACTATTAACTTTTATAAAGAATACCATGGAAAATTACATTAAAAAGATTCTATAAAAATTTTACTGAATTTAATGTTAGTTTAATTGGATTTCTTTTGAAATATTTTATTGATTACTAAATTGATTTCAGAACCAAAGATTCCACAAAAAAATGATTTTTGGGAAACAAATATCCAAAACAACTGAAAAATAGATGAAAAATAAGGCAACGATTCCGTAATATATTTGTTAAACATTTTATTTGAGTTTCATTTAATTTTAAAGAGAAACCAATAAATGTTTGACGTCGTTTAGTTACCGTATGCTAAATGATCATGGTAATAGAGTAAAAGAATATAAAATACTTTACTGGATAAAATTTATTAAATAAATTAGTAATAAAATATTTTTTTTAATGGAATTCATAGAATCAATTAACTTTGAAATAGAATTTATAATAATAAATAGAAATGTTTGTGATAGGTCAAAATAAAATTTTACATGAATGTTAGTTTATCTAAAAATTAGTTTATTTGTTCATGCCAATTTTCAATGATAGTGTAGAGAGGAGTGCTATAAATATTAAGTATGGCATAACTGTTGGGTTATCCAAATGTTAAATCGATTCAAAATTTTTCAAAAATTTTCTTTTTCTGAAAGATTTTAATTTTTTTTGAATTAAGACTAAAAACAAATTGTTTTCTGAGAAATACTCTGAAGAAAAGGGAATAAATAAATATTGGAGTGAAAACATAAATAATGAGTTTATATAAACTGGAAAGCGATGCAAATCAACAAACAATTAGCGGACAATAATTGATGATAATTGGAGACAATCAGTCATCGAAACGACTGTTTTATTTGAAACAACGGCAAAGAATGTGGAGAAGAGATTGGTTTTGATATAAACATAAATTTTATTTGAACTCATTTTGGAGTCTAATTCATGAAATTATTCTAAAGTTGTATCGCTTTTATGTAAATTAATTCCAGTGTTGAGTAAAAGAGAGAGAAATAGAGATATTCGGGCAAAAGGTTTGACGAAAATAAAATTCAATGAATAGAAGAGGAAAACTGCAAACTTTGAATACAAAGACCAGATAATGAGAAACGCATGAAGTGCTCCCATTTCAAGCATTTCACTGAACTCAATGACTCTTTTTTAAGATTTTAGTCAATTTCTGAAGCAATAGAGACTCAACTCAAATCTGCAGCGCTCTTAGCAATGAACTAAATCTAGACTTCACCACTAGATTAACAATTTATGCAATCACTAAGAGAGTCACTAAGAGAGTCACTAAGAGAGTCACTAAGAGAGTCATCGCGAGAGAGAGAGAGAGAGAGAGAGAGAGAGAGAGAGAGAGAGAGAGAGAGAGAGAGAGAGAGAGAGAGAGAGAGGAAAGTCATAATTTAAAAAAGATTGAATTTTTATTAACAGAATCTTTTTCTTTGTGTCAATATATAGCGGCCATTAAAGGAAGGGATGATGTCATCGATCTATTTATATAATTTTGGTGAATCTAAAAACTGGTTATATATCTTATATAAGATTGTTTAGTATAACAAACAGCGGGAATGTTATCATCATTTGCATAGACTGACTATCACTTGCAATGGAGGACCAATGCATGCAACATATCATTTGCATTACACTTTACCATCACTCACACAACACACACACACAGTTAGAGCCATAAGAAAAACACGCACAGCACAGAACAACACTACACTACACAACACAACGCAGATAAGCTAAACAATCAACTGATTGGTTACATTTCAATTGAACTCATTTATCAATTATATTATATTTTCGATTAGTAATCGTCGCAATTGAAGTATCACTTAATGAAAAGCTAAGACTTTATGAGAAACGTCTTATCGTCGACTAATATAAACATTCTTCTCATATATGAAAGCTTTGGATTCATTTCTATTTATAGATATTTATATAACAGAACAGCGCTTTTGAATTGTTTTTATTGTGACTTATGAATAGTGGCTGAGCTTCAGTTCATATGAGCACAGAATTAGGAAAAACTTAGCTTATAATTGATGTTTGGATGTGTTTTGTATTCGAGTCAAGTCATTCTAATTTAGAGAAATGCAATTGTCTTGAATGGAGTGGAGAAGAAAATGTTGAACGATAACAAACTCAATGATATATTCACTCCATTAAACATTAATTCTGGTTTTGTTGCCTTTTGTTAGCCAACGACACTTTCCATACTTGCAATACATGCTTTACTATCCTTACACACTTTCATTTCCTAAAGAGAATCCTTAAAATTGATACTTCAATCTTTGAAAAGGTTGGAAACGCGGACTCTACTAATGAGGATAAAGAGCTCATCAAAGATAATACATTAACTGCTTTGGAGACAATTTTCATTTATAGGCAATTATTTTATTAAATCCATTGATTTCAGCGATAATTCGGAGTCAGAACTAAATGATATAAAAATCAATATATCGTTTACTTCTCTTCGTTTCAAAAGTTATGAAATTTTCAATTATATATGATTTGAGTTAAGATTAAGTTTTATAATAAAATCAAAGTCGAAGTTATTTCAAATGAAATATAGTTTTTATTAAATAAGAGATTAATCCCAAACCAAAGCTTTGGACAAAATGATTGTTTTTAGTTTTGTAAGAGTATTGCTCTGTTTTATCGAACTTTTATGAACAAAAGGAGCAAAACATAAGACACAGCGTGAAAGTAGTGCACAAATGGATAAAGTGCTGCTCTGGTGGTTACTGTTCATTCATCTCATGTTACTCAATGTGCAAAGGAGTTCACTTTGATCTCAATAACGGGTCCGGATTAATGCATCTCCAACTGTGATATCATAGTTTGCTTTTATGGTCAAATTTAAGGGCAAAAACACCACTTTTACTGATTTTCTCTATTCTTCTCATCGATTAAACTCTGACCGAAACTCAAGGATTGGCCATTATTTTAGACTCACTATTGTTTGAGATAAAAGCCTCAAACCATTTGAACTTCTCTTCAATTCAAATAAATAAATTCAAATCCATCTCTTTTTTATCATTCATTTTAAGTGATTTGTTTTGAAAACTATTTTAAAATGTGAAAGATCAAAGTTTGATCATGCCTACTTTTATATAAACTATAACAAGAGTGAACCTCATTAAATAAAGGAAATCTAAAAATCTAATCTTAATTTAAATTAAACTCTGGAAAGACTTACCCAATAGTAGTAGTCTTGAAGTTAAAGTTTGAGACAGTGATAAACAAACAAAGTATCGGTCGAACTGTAAAGAGAATAATAGAGTCAATAATTTTATTTTCTTTTGAGAAAACATTTGATAATAATTTCTAAAGAAAAAAGTCATAAACTTTATTCACATTTTATGTCACATTTATTCTAAATTTGAATACATATTGAATGTGAAAATCATAGAAAAACTTATTAAAGAGAATAACTTTGAGTACAAACTCTTATATAAATTGTACTGATTTTCTCTAATAAATGTTTATTATAGAAATTATCATTGAATCTAAATCGGTATTTAAGTCATGCACTGGTCATAGCAGTGGTCGCTTCTGTTCATTATTTAAAAGAATATTTTCATCTAACGAGCGCTCCATTGAATAGATAAGTAACACAATATTCTATTCTAAAACATCACTGCATTCACTAATTTACATGACTTTCAATTGACCAAACTTTACAGAATGTCTAACGAGCCAACGGGAAATTATTGCAAACTTGCAAATCATTCTCTCTCTCTCTCTCTCTCTCTCTCTCTCTCTCTCTCTCTCTCTCTCTCTCTCTCTCTCTCCCACTTTGTGTTCACTTTTGCTAACTTTATATCCTATTCTTTATTCAGTAATAAAGTATTGCTTGAATTTTATAACAGAAGAGACAAACGATCTCTAAATTCACAGTTAATGAAGAGAAAGGAGAAAAGTGTCGCTCGGATTATAAAAGTTAAAGTCATTTAATAGAGTCTCGTATATTACAATTAAATGAGATGTTCGTTAATCTCAGGTAATATTGACAGTAATAGAGTGTTGTGTGCATTGAATTGGCATAAACTCAGTGTTTGTTCTCTTATGCAAAGTATGTGTTGTAATACAACAAAAGGAAATTAAAAGAGAGGAACAAAAAACTAATTTTGTGAGAAACGAATGAAATTTTTGTTTTATTTGTGACTTAAAGTCAATGTGTGGGCACATAATTGAAACAGAATTCAGGCGATGATTATATTTTCAAAATAAGAGAACCGTCGACAGAGTATTAAATTTCTTATCAGACATTTCGCCAACTTTTGGTCCTAAAGTCTATACTCGATTGGCACTCGTATTGGCACCAAAAATAAACTGAGCCATGAATTTGCAAATGGGTTCGCAATTTTGACTTTTGATTTACGAGAGTTTAAATAATGACAGCTGTCTCTAACAATGACAGCCATACAACCGATAGCTGTCAATAACGACATCACTACTAATCAACTGATCCTTTGTTTCTCTGCACAAGTTTTGTTAAAAGTCTTCATTTAAATTAGTGAGGGTTCAAAAACATCACTCAACTGATTATTATCGCCCTTTCCTTTACTTAATTCATCAAAATTAGTTGTCAACAAAACCAAACAATTAATTAAATGAACGAAATATAAATTTGTTGTTTTAGTGTTCACTCAATTCTCTCAATTAATTCAATAAATATATCGCCAAATGAAGACTTTCCTAATGAAAAGAAATATAGTTTTCCTGTGCTTTGAGACTAACTTTTAATCACTCCTTAAATATTAAGAGGAAACAAAATGACGTAAATATTGGAGAACTAATTAATTGTAGAAAAACATAAATATAAATGAAATGCATTTGAATGGAAAACAAAATTATTTTCATATTTTTGGAATCAAATAAAAATTGAGTGAATATTAAGAGCGACAAACAATAAACAAATTGTCGTCTGTTTAGGAAACCAATCAATAATTATGAACAGAAATGTTTGGTGTGTTTGAGCACAAAAAGCATAGAATATGTTTCACCTGATCTGCTATTGGAATGGAGTCGGCTTTTGTTGACACTTTCAGACAATAATCTAACTCTAATTCTCTGTATTTCTAACATAAAAGAAAAGCCGAGTCTTTCATCATTTTTTGATTGAAAACAATGACACAAAATGTAATTCTTTTTCGATTACCACTCAATCGCTCTCTCTTTCAATACTTGAGCCTTGAATTCAACAAAGGTTTTCATAAATTAATATTTGAATATTGAAACTAAAAAATAATTTTATCGTTATTTAGGAATCAATGGATAAATTGCTAAGAAGTGAATCAGTGGTAGAGAGGAATAAAGACTGACAGAGGAATAGGGATGAGTAGAGGAGGAAAGAGAGGAAAGTCAATGAGAAAGAATTTATAAAAAGTGGACTATTTTTATGTGGATTTGTCTCTGTTTTGTGCTGTAGTTCTGGTGATCACCAGATATTGTATTGTATGTACGATATAAAGTGATGATCGCCACCATTGATAAACAAGAGATGCCTGAGTTATGTGTTCTTCAGACATGGCCAGAGGTTTCCATTCCAAAAGGGGTTTGACCAGGGTTTTTTCAAAAATGCTATTTTCGTTATTTTTGTCACTTTAGTTATTTAAAACCCCTTAAAATATCCTAAAAATTAAAAATTAAAGTTTTGACTAAAAATATTTCCCTTCAAAATAAAGTTATTTTATGTGTTTTGAAAGCTTTTAATGTTATTTTCTTTAAAACCATATTTACATTTAAAAAAAATCATCAAAAATTGTCTTGTTAAATTTTTGTAAGAAATTTTAGTAATGTAGACTCATTGATCAAGGGGGTTTTGCAGAATTTTGGGTTTATGGAATTTGGAAATTGGGTGCTACTGGCATGTGATGGCCATGTCTGGTGTTGTGCAGTATTCTTTCAGTCTAACTGAAGAGCAATAAAATCTCATCTATCACTGTCAGACAACACAACTTTTAGAGCGTTGCCTAAAACTAATATAAAAGGAGTCACTTTCTCATGTATTTGACTGTCCTCTCGGCGAATGTCTTTTCATTTGACTCTGAGTTTGTATACCTTTTCTTGGCTAACAAATTGGCTTTTGTTGACTAATATACAAACACTGGAGTAAAAAGTGATCGGTTGTGTCGGTAACCGAAATTTAATGGATAATGAATGGACGGATTGATAGACTCTGTGCCAAATAAATAGCACACAAAGAGCACACCTCAACATAAAAACAAAAGTATTGGCAATTAAGTTAAGGGCTGTATTAATACCCTCACAGTTTACTGGAACCCACTTATGTATATTTAATACCTTTTTTTAAGTCCATTAAAGTTAATCTCAATCTTTTCTAAGATCTATGAGATCTCCGGCGGAGGCCTTACATCAGATTTTCCGATTACTGGCGCTATTGATCTGAAAACATGTCAACAGTGAAGATGACATAAATTTATAAATGATTGCAAGGGAGGGATACCTCCAAACTATTGAGAAGTGAATGTTTGGGCTTTTTATTTGAAACATTTAGATTCAATGCTTTTAGTGGACATAATAATAGCCATTCTGTGCATTGTTTATGACATTAGAAATATAAATGCATTCTTTTATGTCATGTGATCTCTGATGAAATGGTCATAAAAAATGCTGGAAATTCATTAGAGATTCGGCTTTGAATGCATTCAATAAAAACAGTGCTAAACAACAAATGCTTTCAGCGGTTTTCAAATGAAAATAAAGTCGATTTAGAAATAAATATCAGAGAATTCGGTTTCAAATGAATTAAACATTAGTCCTAACGTTAGTCCTATCGTTCTTTTGTTGACAATCATTCCTATCAAAAGGTATTAATGGATCGTTTGCCCGTTTGTGCCATTTGTACACTTTGTACCGTTTATGCCATTTATACTTGTCCTAGCATTTATTGTATGCTGGCACTTCTATTCTACAATTGTACAATTGTACTAGCTCAAATAAACTGACTATAAATACAAATTTAAATGCTTTTCATATGAAAAGAACTAAAGGTTTCGAATTCATGAAATTCAAGTTATTTTCAACAAAATTTTATCGATTTTTGTCTTCAGTTTAATTCAAAAGTTTTAATAATTCTCTTAAAACGATTAAAAATTCTTTAAACAATTACATTGAAATGAGTATAAAAGTATCAAAAACTGTGATTCAAAACTAAATCGATTACTAAACAAAAATTATTCACAAAATAATGAAAATTAATTAGTTTTATGGGTTGGGTTCTCATCTAAAAGTGGGTTCATTTATTTGGATATAATAATACTTTACTATAAGACGTGTAAACAAAAAGATATAAATTATATTAAAAGCATTTCAACCAATTCTGTAATTATTTTAATAATAGGAAAGTCTATTGGCCACTAAATTTACTAAAATTACCCTCATCATTTCACAAAATTAATTGCATCAAATTGGAGAAACAAAAAGAGACAATTTTAAGTATTTTCATCAATTGAAAAATTATCGGAGCACTAAGTAATGTCATTCTCTATGAGTTTTCTCTCATATGTTGACAAAAAAAATGAATAAATAATGTCTGAGATTTTGGATTCAAACTTATTTGAAAACTTGAGTAAAAAACATGAAAATAAAACAGAAAAAAATGTAATCAAATTCTGTCTGAAAAGTATAGAAAACACAAAAGGAGTGAAAAATTTAAAGTATCGATTAAATGCTGGAATTTTATAGCATTACATCAGACAGACCTACAAAAAAAAGGAAAACACTTTCTCTTTTATGCCTTAAAAGATGAGATTCTAAGAAAAATGTTACAAAAACTTTGGTTCAGACAAACTTTTTTAGCGCTCAGTTCTGTGTTTTTCCACCGAAAGAATAAACTAAAAGAATAATAAGAGAATCAAAAGAATCAAAACTAAAGTCTATCAAAAGTATAGATGTCTATTGGATTGTGGGTTTGCCATTAAAACTCACAAGTTTTTTGCACAACTGCCCACTTGGGAACTGATGTGCTTTCACTCTAATTCAAGTTAAGACTAACACCAGTCGCCAAATGTAACGAAGTATCGAATAAAATAGTTTTGATGTTTGACTTACTATTGAATAAAATGAGAGACAAGTCTTTAATTTTTGTCTCACTTTCGACTCCAAAAAAGTTAATTCAATTGAAATGAGCGCTTCTTTTGTCGTTTTATTCAATTATAGATTTCATTCTGTATTTTATATAACCGACAGAATCCAAACTTTGGACTCGACTTCAATCGATAATAAGGTTTGTGTTAAAGTGATTCTCAATTAAATAAACAGTTTTTGTTTCAAAAGAATATTTTTGGGCGAAATTACTCTTCAATATAACTATATTTTAAAAATAGAGTCAAACCTCACAGAAACAGTTCTTTTTAAAAAGTTTTTCAAAAAACATCATATGATACTTACCATTTGAAAAATGGTTTTCCAAAGACTTTTTTGCTCTTCAGAAGTTGACCACTAAATCAATGTTTGCAGGGATTTGCAATTCATCCGAATTCACTCTAAATGTCAACTGAAAAATAAATACATAAATAAATTTTAAGTGAATTTCGTTGAAACTTAAAACGAATGAACAATAATGAGTGGGAATCGACTCAAACCATTTCATTATATATGACTATATTTTATGGCCTCATATTAAGGACAGACTTCAAGTGGCAACTGATGCCTAGAAGAACATGTTTTCTCAATATTACAGAAAATTCATTTTTCAAATTCAAAATTTTATAAAATTTAGTGAAATTTTGTTTAAATGTATCGCTTCTGATATCAATTATAGATAACTTTTCTTAAAATAATAATAGAATTTAAAAATTATTTATAAAACACTGTTTACTATAAAATGTCAGCAATATTTTGATTTTAGTGTCAAAATGTGACTCTTTATGTGATTTTTTCATATTCCTAAATACTGTTATCAAGTTCATATAAATTTATATACCATTAAATAATCTTTTATAAATTAAATATTTTACCCTTTCTATATGTTGACTTCCTAGACTAAAATAAAATTAATTCTTAAATTTCATTAAGGTTTTCAGGGTATATTTATATTGTCAGAAAAAAGCAAATAAAAATTAAAGAAAATAAATGATCAAGGTAATTAAGAAATGAGAAAATTCACAATAAAATTGCAACAAAGAAAAAATTATTCAATCATTAAAAAAAAACTCTTATTTATCATTTGAGAAATTATTGCTAACTATTTATGTTAATAGATATTAATTGCTCTCATTTTCTTAAAATTAACTAGACTAATTAAATGTATTAATTCTAGGTTTGTTAAACTAATGTTTGTTCGTAAATCTTGTTTAAATGTTCTTACAATTATTAATAGAAAAATTTGTCTTAAAATAATAGAAATTCCTGTGTTTTTTAACCACAGTTTGAATTTCCAAAAAATGGAGGAATAGTGGAATAGTGGTCGTCACTGTTTCCAACGAATTGAGTGCTAAATAGTGTTAAACTTAAAGCCAGAAACCGTTGCATTAACGCTATGGTCAGGCAGTGTATGATCGTTCAAATCATTACTCTTAGTCCGTCTCTCTCTCTCTCTCTCTCTCTCTCCCCTCGATTTGTGTGATATATAGTATTTCAAAAGAGTTTATATACAAAATTATATTTATCGCTATATATTTGAGACTTTTATGGTTTTTTGTGAGTGAGAGCCAAAACCATTTTGCGGTTTCGAGAATACATTCGTTTTTCTGTCTTTTCATTGTATATATGGTTTGTATGGTCGGACCAGCTCTGACTGTGGGGGTCATTTGTAACGACTGTCATCTCCATTGCGTGTATTTTACATCAACAGTGAAAACACTTTTGGACTTTTGGCTAACTCTTGGCTAATGGCCTTATTTGTCAAACTATATATTAGTGGCTCTACTTCTAGGCTTCACTAATTCTGAACTTCTTTATCGTCGGCACATTCACAGGTCCTGATTCACATTAATTAGAAATTTGAGGCTTAGATTATGATTAAAGAATTATTTTAAAACAAATGATTAAAATTAGTTTAAAACTATTTTTACAAAATTTCTTATTTTTCTGACACTAAATTGTATTTATATTTTTGCAAATAATTTGATTAAAATTTCAGAAGAGATTTATATAAAAGAATAATATTTTAGAATTTTAATCATTTAGTTATGGATTAAAATGTTTTATAATAAAAGGGATGTTTTGAGTATTTTTTATCAGAATTTTATAATTTTCATTTTGAATGAAAAATGACACAAATAATAGCTTACAGTTTATTAATTTTTCAATTTTTTTCATATCCAACTCAAAATGATTGGAGAAAAGAGATGAGATATTCAGCAAACAATTGGGTTATATCGAGAGATGAAATGTAGAGTCGGTTTAAATATGATTTGAAAGCATTGCTTTTGATAAATGTTTGTCATTTTTTCTCACATTTCATTGCTTTGTAAGAGAAAGTCAGACAAAAAAATTGGGGCTAAGAAATAGTGACATAAAAAATGCAACAATTCTTATAATGCTTTACTGTTTGTCAGTCTCTGACGCATTCGGGCCGTAAGTGCATTGAAAATGGCTTTCAATGAGTTGAGTTATGGCCAAACCTAACTATCATTGGCTTATAATAAGAAGTATACGAATTGTGGAGAGAGAGAGAGAGAGAGAGAGAGAGAGAGAGAGAGAGAGAGAGAGAGAGAGAGAGAGAGAGATGACAAATGAGTTATGAGTTGTGTTCGTAAGTTATATATTTATTTCTGTATGTATTTTAGTTGAGTATAAGTTATGTATTTTCTAAAATATAGTCTATTTCTGCATTTCTCTTACGTATTGTTATTAATAGTTATTCTGATTCAATGAATCTCTATATCTATGTCTGTCTCTAAAAGAATAATAAGAAAAATTCCTGAATTTCAAAATCTCCACTTTTTATATAAAAGGTTTTCATTTCAATTATAAATGGATTAAAAGAGTGTTAATAATAGGAATAATCGTAAATAAAATCAAAATCGAAACAGAATTCATTGATTTGGAAACAATTTAAAGCTATAGGAAAGCCATGACTGCCCACAAAAATATTTTTTTTACACAACAAAAGGAGAGGAAGTTTTTCTGTTCGATGACTACCACTAATACATTTGGATATATCGATACTAGACTTTGATCGACAAAAGAGAAGAGAAGAGGTCAGGACTAACTCACGACTAACTCATGTCTAACTTTATTAACAGAAAGTATACAAAAATCAATCAAAAGTATATTTGAAAGCAAATATAATTGACCCGATGGTCATATCGAGGCAATGGTTCGTTAGGCTTTTGGTTAGCATATTGTGGGTCATATCTCACGTTTAAGAGCTTAAAATAATCAGTAAATGCTATGACAACCAATTCTAATATCGACTTTATTGTAGACCAGATGCTATTATAAAATTTTATTCGAGATTACTCTGAACTCACCTTTTCTTTATTATTTGATATTATTATTATAGTTTGCGATAATAAGCGACAAACAAACATTTGGTATCGATTATATGGCAATCAATTTGTACCAAATTATCAGCCATTCATTTCATTCACGCGTTTCTGCAATAAAAAGAAATTAAAACTAAAATTAATTTGAATACGACTTTAATTTATGATTTCGTAATAAATAACATGTATTTCGACAATTAGTGTAAATCATTAGAGAATAAAACCATTTATTGCATATCATTTCGGGAATTGATTTTTTACTTTAAAATTTAGCCTAGTCTAGATTAATGGCCGACAAACAACATTTTTAATAAACATGAATTTTATGTCATATGACCATAATTTTCTGAGCATGGTAAAAATAGATATAAATAGAATGCAACCAATAGAGAAATTAAATAGATATTTTTACTAGAAATTAATCAAAAATTCAATTTTCAACTAATGTTGCAATGATTTTAGTGAATGATCTTGGTATAATTCGTGTTTATTGAATATTTAGAGTCTAAAGTTTATACACAATTAGTCTATCTATAGCCAAGAACAATTTTTACATGAAAATTGGGTTTATTTCCATTTTTTTTAAATCTGAAGTTATTTTTGTTTATAATTTTTTTTTAAAAAAAATAGTAACCGATTGTAACCAATTTTAACGAATCATTTCAATTCTTTTTGTGCATTTTTCTGGAAATAATTGAATCAAATAAATGTTTTTTGCTTTAAATTTATTACTTTTTCGGGATTACGAGAGAAAGAAATGAATTGTGGAATCGAAAACATCTCAACTGTTTGTAACTGAATTTCAGTTAATATATGTCTCGAGTGAACAATAATTAAAAGAGCGGTTCCGAAACAATCGAATTATGTTTTCAAAGAAAGAACTCAGAATCACTGAATTGAGACTCTCTTGAGGTCTGTCCTAACCAACAATTTATCTGATATTCCGATAGTGTCTATGGCCTGAGGTTTACTCAATAATGACCATAAAAAGGAGGTCTTCCTTTAAACAACATTCATAATACAATAATAAACAAATGAAAAGATGAAGACGTCTTCAATTTGTTGAAACATTTTCCACATTTGTTTCATTTAACGCAAAACTGTCGCCAAAATTGTCTTAAAATTTAAATTATATGAGACTTTAAATAACCAAAACTTGTTTTTTCACTCATTATTTTTGAAATAATTGTTTTTATGACAAATATTAGAAAATATTTTAATAAAAGTTTAAAAACACATATATTTTGTAGAAATGAATGAATGTTTAAATGAAAAATACATAACTCTTGGAGTATGAATGGTATGAGAGGACTGCGTTTTTTAGAGCAAAAAGAAAATGAATGCATTCATTGCATTCAATTAGTATTCAATTTAACTGATGCTCTCTATTATAGAAAAAGGATTTTTACTCTCTTTTCAAACTAATTATATATTTGAAGTTCAGAACGGAATCAGATCTGAAATTCAATTCTAGTCTTTAATTATAGTTTAAGAAACTTTCGCTATAAAAGATAGAAGAAATGAACAAAAAAAGATGATAACATTAAATGGAAAAGACTGGAAAGCATTTGGTAAGAGCTCTGATCTCTGCAAAACCAATAGTTTTAGACTGAATTTAATGTTTGACTTCTCTTTTAGAGAGAAAACTATTGACGCATAAATTGAATCTAATTTTAAACATTGACTACAAATTGTGATTCAATAAAATATTTGATTGAAACACTTTATTGGTTTTTATTACAAATATATCGGTTTTTCCAGATTTAATTCAAACCGATTTATAATTGAGAAGCGCTGGGAATTGGTTTCTCACTTCTAATCAACTTTTGGTTTGCAAAGACTTATCCCGAAGTGATTTTACTACAGAATTTCAGTTCAATAATATTTATAATTGCATTCCATTTCAAATTGGGTTTCATTTAATTAATACTAAAGAAATTTTAGCTGAAATGCAGTGCTTTTCAGTTAAATTACTGATTGAAAGTGAATGAAATGAATATTTATTGAAAATTCAAATAATCTAGCTCACTTTCGCAGATAATTTATTAAATGAATGGATTCGGAAAATAATTTTATTTATAAACACAAATATAAGATATAAAAAGTTGAGAAACACATAAACTCAATGATAAGAGAGTCGGAGAGGATCGCCATAAATGGTTGAATATATTAATAAAATGAAGAAAGAAATGAAAAATTATAAATTGAGTCCATTCTTATAATGAAAATGATATGAGAATACGATGGCATCAGATAATGGATTGGATGTGATTTATGGTTAAAACCAATTTGGTTTCATTGAATGAAAAATGCAATTCATTAATGAAAGGATGAGTTCAGTAAATATCGCAATTAAAAATAAAAATCTCAGAGATCTGAGTCTTCAAAGCAAGAAAAGCTCGGATTCGTCCATAAAAGCCATTAGAATCATAACATTATCCGAATTTCTTTGAATGACTGAAACTTTAACTCCAAAGAAGAGTTAGATATTGAGAGCAGTAATGATGAAACGCCACTTAAGCCAATGGCCAGTTATATCATTAACTGAAGCACTTCACCAGATCAGTGAAAAAGAGAAGAAAATAAATAGGAATTGCATTCATTTGTAATGTCGGGGCGACAGAGAAACCGTGAAAAACAAGATATTGCGTGCGATGCCATCCATACTATTTGGCAAACGATGAACATCACTACCAGTTCTACTGACAGTCCAATAGATAGTCAACACGACCAGAGAGTCGACAATAATAAAAATACTATTCCGAGAGCTTTTGCCAAAATAAATAAATTAAATGCTCTAAACAAATACTGGACTCATTATTCTCTATCAAAATCTATCAAAAAAAGTTACCAATCGATCGATCGATGCCTTTCTTCTAATACTAAAATTAAATTAAGAGCAAAGCATAGGAACTTGGTTATATTATTATATTTTCGTTTCAGACAATTCTGTGTTTATTATTGTTTTTGAAATTTTTAGTCAAATAATGTGTTTATATTGGATTCAATTCAAAACAATTAAATGAAGCCTTTCTTTCAATTTTCAAATCATATTAATATTTGAAAGGTTTGAAAGGATTACATTCTATTCATTTCAAAACTTTTCAAATTAAATAAACTTTTTTAAATTTTTGAGTTTTTTCAATGATGTCCAAGAGTATGACAAAGGGTATAACAAAGGATATGACAAATGACAAAGGTAAGACAAATGTTCTAATTTTAATAAGAAACTGCTTATTATTAAGAGATTTTTCCATTTTAGCATAAAAATAAAGTTATCTTTTTATATAAATCCTTAAACTTATGTAAAAAATCTATTCTAGGGCATTTTTAGCAGTTGGAGTGATTTTGAAACATCCCTCGAGTATTTTGTAAAGCGCTAAGAAAGGAATGGTGTGCTTCACTACTCAGTCTTTTCATTCATTCTTAAGCTCTTATGAATAAAAATGAGATAATTTTATGCAATACATAAGCATATAATAAGCGAATATTAGAAGTTTTCTTCTAAACTCGTGATTTCATTATAAAAACTTTACTCAAAATTAAATTATTTGAAACTCCTAAAGTATCATGATACAATTCTTATTCAAAATGGTCAGAGGCTTTACCTCCAGGAAGAATATAAAACAGTACTGAGAAAAATTGGTAGAAATGAGTCAAAGGGATAGTTCTTTAAAGATTCCAACGAATTGTGAGAGAAATGTCAACAATAACTGAACTTATATTCCATAGAATTTTATATAATAATAAAAGAGAGAGAATTGTCGTATATTTTATGTTAATTTATTTGTCTGACATTTATTTAGGTTTCTATTATTCAATCTTTTCTTTGAAAGACATTTATTGGACGAAACTGAGAAACAAAACTTTAAAATCAACAAAAAAATTATTGATTCGAAAACTGAGGTCTGAATGAAATAAATGGCGTATAATTTACTGAAGAAAATATTGATAGTATATAAAACTGACTTTTTTAATAATATTATAATTTATAATTTGATTTTTTAAGACAAAAAAAATATGTTAAATGAATCATAACAATCAGTAACAAAATCAACCAAGAGCAATTAAGGCAAAGTATGCTAAATATCTAAAGAATTTTTACAATTATGGTCTCAATTATAGTTTTGAAAAAACCAAGGCTAATTAACAAAATTATTCAATAATTATCTAAAGAGTTATAATTGAGTAAAAAATTAAATTTTATTTGTTCCTTGCTTAATATCTAGCCATTTTAAAACACTTTTATATCTTTCAAAATATTTGATAAATAATGAGTGCACTGGGAATGAATTTTTGACTAAATTTAAAAAAAACGAATTTATATTAAATGAGAAAAAGTATAAAATATGTTAAAAATGTTATAAACATTTTTGTCGTCACTTCTCTAATCTTTTGTAGAATTCATTACATAAGAGTTGGTTCCGACCATTCATTTGAAAAGAAAATTTTTTGCCAAAAATAAAAACATATAATTTGAGTCTAAGTTTTAATGAATAGAAAATATTTCGAAATGAATTTCACATATGTATGGAAATGGTATTGCACTGACACAGGCATTGCACTGACACAGGCATTGGCACAGAGTAATGATATACCGTTTCACTTGAGAGTGAAAATATTTTGAAGACATCACTTCTAATTAGAAAGCATTTGACAGTTGGATACCAAATGAGTGAAGAGTTTTGTGAAGAAAAAACACTTTTTTCTGAATATGACTCAGATTTGTATAACTGAAGTGTCGGCTCTGAAGTAATGCTAATCTGAACACCATTTCAATGATTATGTCTAACATTTTCGTCATATTTTAGTATGAAAGAGGAGACAATCCGCTGTCTATTTGCTATTATTTCAATTATAATTGTTTTAATGTTTAGTTATATATAGATATAGTGTATGTCTTAACACCAATTCTTTGCTACGGATCTATGAATTCATACATTTCTTGAGTCTATAAATGAAAGTAAAATATTAAAAAAGTATGAGTGTATGACAAGCCATCACTTGTCATCGACAGTGTTTCCTATGAAAACATGGGTTCCATGTATTTTGCACCGACCCTTCAATGAGTAGTGAACACGCATTTCATTTAGGATTTGTCTGTTGGCTCGCATGAAGTGCCACAACTATTCAAATGAATTCTATTCTGCCATTCATTCTGTGCCAATGCTATGTCGAACAGAAAATTCTGTTCAGAAAATAATTTAAACACAAATTCCAATAACAATAATCTCATAAAAGAGGAGAAGAGAAGCGAATCCAATAGAAGTGAACACAAATTCACAATATTTTGATTCTGTGGTAAAACTTAGTTTTTATTCGATTCGTATTCGATTTGTAAGCCATCTGTGAATCTCGTGTTTATTTGTCGAATATATTTTTAAAGATTGAAAGGTTGTGCTATTCCTTGAAATTCGCATAAAAACTAGATTTAAGCTCAGAATCGAAGCACTTTTTGATGGCATTTCTCTGGAATAGCATTCATTCAAAATGAGACAATTTTTGATAGTTGTGTTCAATCGACAAATTTTTAAATAGAATTTGAGAAAAAGGAATCCCTTAACGGAATGACGGAAACACTCACAGGAAAACTCATTAAGAAAAGAGCAAAATATATGTTATTCTTTGAATTGAAATTTTTTTTACTTAATTTAAAGAACAGAATAAATGATTGACTATTGGCTCACAATTATTAGTTGTGGCCATCACTACATAATCTCATCTCAAAGTATTAACTGATTTATAGTTTTTTTTGCCAATTTTTACCTCTTTTTATGGTATCTTTCATTGTGTTGTCTGTTGTCTTGGTAGGAGCGATGGTGTGGCTGCCATTGCAAGATGAATGAGTTGGTAATCATTGAAAGCCAATTCCAAAAGACAGATCCATCCTCTACTTGTGCTCTTCTGTTGCCATACATTTTGTTTGATTCTATAATAATATAAGTAAAACAAAAAAGCCTTCAGTTGTAATCATATATCATTATCTCATCTTTGATTGCATTCTTTAAGTGACACAACTTTTCGAATGACAAATACTCTCAAACTTTTCAATTAAAGTAATAAATAAAACAAAACAATCAGACAATTGAACAAAAATTTCATTTATATGAAAAAAAGAACATTTTATTGACTTTTCAATGAAAGACAACTCAACGGATATCAAACTAATTGTCTATTTTTGTCTATTTTTCTCAATTTTTATTAAAAAAATAATAATCACTAAAAATATTCTTTTATTATATGAAAACATTATTTAGAAATGAAAGCCAACAAAAACAGACGTTATTTGAATGATTGTGAAGTCGTCTAAATCTTTATATTCATATCGATTTCTAAACAGATATAAATTCCTTCATTTCTTTTCAGTTCTAATATGAAAACGATTGAAGCGAATCATAAATGGATGGAAAAAAGATTTGATAGTTTGAAGCAAAGAATAACAGTTTTTATATGAACCGAACAGATCTCAAGTTTTCCAAAAACTTTTACTAAGTTTTCCAATAATATGTATAAGAATTGATAAATAATCGATAATAAAATTTGAGCTTACACATATTGCAAATAGACTATCGATTGGACAATGATTGCTTTGACAGACATACAGAATATTAGCAAGATTGATTTAGTTTGTAGACGGCAACAAAGTTTTCAGGAAATTTTGTCAAAACTTTACCAACAAATAAGAGAAACGTTTGGAAGAGTGAAGAACTGAATCCAAGACAAGACAAAAACAGATTTATTTTTCTTTCGCTTCTTTTTGAGTGAATTTTCTATTTGGTAACTATTGGTCTGTTTCTGGCATTTTGACGAATGACTGGCAACAGGGGATACAAAACCATTGCAAACGCGTTAACCATACCATCGATAGATAGATGAATGAATAGAACTGTTCCGGATAGAGTTGCTTCTGGTCTACGAATTTATTTTGTAGTTCATATCAATGAATAAAAAACCAAAGAAAAAGGTTTGTGTCGAAAGTTAAGGAACAAATGGTTTGCTGTAAAAATAGTACAAAAAACACAACACTTATAACGATTAAAATCAACAGACAATCGATTCTCTGTAAGACTGACTCAACTCCAGTAATGAAAGACTATTTTGTTCTTAATTTGTGACTAATTATCATAAATACGTTTTAAAATAGAGATTTCAATCGCATAATAATTGAGACGACTGTCACGAAATCATTAAAGTTTTGTTTGAAGTTATGTATTGTTTTGTCATTTTTTGTGACTTTTTATGTTTTCAAATGACTATAGAATTATGAATATTTGTCACGAATTGTAGGCAAAGGATTGAATAAAAAATCTGAATATTTTTCCATTAAAAAAGATAATATTAGCAAAAATTGGTTTTTGAAGTAAAGAGAAAGCAAAGAAAAAGTGCACAAAATGTAAAGACAAAGTGAACAGATAGTAAGGAAAGGGAGGAAAAGGGAACAAAACGAACCAGCTGTGTTTCTCTCAGACACAATCCACTGTCACTCATGACATACAAAAATACAATCGATTTGAATAAAAATGAAAACTTGAGTTATAGAAAATAAACGCTAAATCCTTGATAGACTTTACTAAATATAAACTTGTACACATAAATAAAACTAAATGATCCTTAATTTAAACATTTCATAAGTTGAGACCAAATGGTGTAACGAACAGAAGTTGTTATGACTTTTATATCTTTCATATTTTGAAAGTCTATTTAATTATTTAATCACTTAATCATGAATTGAAATTAACCTTGCTACAAAACAATGGCAAAAACAAAAAGACCTAAATTCTCATGAATTCAAATAAATTTAATTTTTGTTTTTTTGAGAACTTTAATTGTGAGGAATATATTATTTTCTACACGAAATTGATATCTATTTGACTCGAATTGCAAACAATAGTGTTATTCAGAGGCAACTCATTTGACATTTATTTGAAATTAAAGAATTCGCTAAAAAACTACTTTAATGGTATAATGTGTTGATCTTTCGGTAAAAGTGTGATTCAGTGTTGGACTAATTTTTATTCTGAGTAACTATTTATCACTTGGTCTGAATTCTCGACTGTTCTCATAATATTCAATAATGAGAAAGCAATTCGTGACTGCTTTTAGTTTATCGTATGAATTACGTGACGGGCTCTCACTTTTCAAATCTTTTTCCTTTTTCTCATTCTTTTCTTATTATTATATTCTTATTCTTTTACCGATATTTTATAAAAGAGAAAAAAAAATAAAAGTTAAAGAGACAGCTGTTAACCAATGTCTCAATCTTTTGATTTCATATATTTTTTATATAAATTCATTGAATATATTTAATGAATATTAAATTAAAAGACTTTATATTTCACAACATATTCACTGATTATTCATCGAAAAATGTTAAACAAAAGTAATCTTTTGTTTATTCTTTCGTTCGTTAAGAAAAGAATTTTAACAAAATTAGTGGTCATTTTGTGCTCACATTTTTTTTAATAATTGGACGCATGTTTTGCAACGAATAATAGTAAAAAAAATGTTTGGAAAACTAATAAAAAACATTTTAAATTGATTAAAGCGTTTTTGATTGTAAAACGCTTTAATTTATGGTTCAATGCTTTCAATTCAATTGTAAAACACAACAAAAATAGAAAAGAAATTCATTGAAAAGGTTTTCCATAGAATTATTGGTTGAAGTCGTTGCCAACACTTGACTAAAATGTTTGCTTAGAGTCCAAATAATGGTCTATAAGTTATGTGCTATCATTGATCGTTATTTCAGTCATACCACTAATCAAATGAAATATTCTCTGCTTCTGGCCATACACTCCAATGTAGTCGCCCTTAATTACACATTGATTAGCAATAGTAATCTCTCTCTTTCTCTCTCTGGCCCTCTCTCTCTCACTTTCTCTCACTCAGTCAGTCACTCATTTCACTCTATTTTTGTTTCATTTGATATTAATATGTATGAAATGATAAGTTTTCATTTGTTGAATACAATAATTAGAGAGACCTCCGAATAGTTGTCACATTCAATAGAAATTGTCCCCAGAGTTGAAAATCCCGACTGATTGAGGAAACACTCTTTGAATTATTAATCATTAGAAGTGACTCAAATCTAAATGATATGCCTTTAATTATGTAAACTTTGCGCCACTATTTTAATCACATTCTGATAACAGAGAAGAAATTTTATGCAAAAGTCAATCAATTGATGCCATATTAGCACCGAATACATTGTTTTACAGTTTAAATATTGTCTCCAATTGACAACAATTTTTAATATTTAATTCATATAATTATTATCTTTACATCAAATAAATAGAATTAAGTTATGATCGAGAGTTCGACCCAACTATTAATAAAATAAAGAGTTTGCAGTTTTCCTACAATTGATCAAAATAATAACACGTCGTCTATAAACTAGCTCACATTAAATCAATAATAGAATCAACTCTTATAAATTACATCATACATAATTTGGTAAGTTGAGCAAGATAAAACAATAATAAGATAGTAAAAGTAGGGAATAATTGATAAGAGTTTGTGAACTAACCAAAGGCTATCGTCATATATATCTTTGAATAAAAGTAACCCATTCGACAAAATATTGATTTGCCTCTCATTACATGACCTTTTAAAAGTGTGCATGCTCATATGCTCATATCAGCTTAATTTGAAAGTTGAGAAAATGCCTCTTTTGGTTTGTCTGATGTAAAAGAGTTGTCGACTATTCTTTTCTACATATTTTTGTTCATATCTTGAATATAATGGAAGGAAATTTTGGCGTTTCATTATTGGCCCAAACAATAGACTTTTGCTAAAAATAAACGATTGATTCGGAAAACAAATGAATGTGAGAGGAATAGTGCTGTGCCAGAGTTGTGCCAATGTTGGCAAACAATGATATCCGCTTATGAGTCCATTTATTGCTCTCAATATGTAAAACAAAACGCCCACAAAAGGATTTTCTTACGTGTAAAACATGTTTAGTCCATTTCCTTCAATGTTTACCTTAAGTTTAGGCCATAAGAAGTGGTGCGCATCAGTTGCACTACTATTGCAAAGACATTATTTGTTTGAATTGGGCTCATAGTTGTGAAGCACATCATCAGATTAACTCCTCTTCTAATGTTTGATTGATTAACGCAATGATATATATATTTATATGCATTAAATAGATTATAGCGTTTATGGGTTGCCATCAAAGTGGCGATCGAGTCAACAATTTTTAAGATACTGCCAAACACTATACGGGCTATTTCGAGGAATTGCTTTGATTGATGTGTCACCCAATATGTACTTATGAGGGTCTCTCTCGCCTCCACATCATCTGTTAATCACATTTATGCACACTTCCATCAATTCTGTGCCGAACCCGTATCACACATTACAGTATATTAATGATTGAATAGACTATACTTTAGTCGAATTAAAATCGAAGTAAATCCTGTCTTCAAACTTAACCTAAAGTTAAACTCTTATACATATTTCATACAAAATATCGGTTTTGTTCTCAAAATAATAATTATTAGTAAAGATTTGTTTCTCAACGAATTGAATCAAAGTTTTTAAAACTGAAATTTGATTTTTATCTTCTTTTGATTTTAAATAAATGTTTAAAAGAATTTTAAGGAATTTATGAAAGTTAGTGAACTACTGAATCAGCGAAAAACTCTTTCAAACATTGCTTTTGAAAAAAAATAGAAAATTAATGTTAGGTTTTGTGAACAATCAATAGTAGTCTCTAATCAATAGTTAATTGTTTACTAATTTAGATAACACAAACTCGAAAATAATGCTTTCGATCGGACTTCTAATGCCTTTTTAGTTCATTTATGGAACTGAAGTCAATTTATCTGACGATAAAAAAAGTCGATTCCAGACATTAAATAAAGAATTGAAACATAAATTAGAGCTAAAACTGATTTTGACTGCAATTTATTTTTGTATTAAATATTTAATTTATATTAAAATTAGTAAAAATCAAATGACATTTTCGTTGAAATGAGACTTTAATCTGAGCGACAAAACAAAAGCAAACACTAATCGATCAAAACTAAAGACAAACAGATATTCAAAATCTCAAGTGAACGACGAAAACACTTTCCAAACGCTATCCACTCGTTTGACTCTCACTTAACCTTCAGTTCACTCTACTTTCCATTTGGATAATAGTCGGAGAAATTATATAATTAATCAACTATTGATTCAAACAAGATAAATATTTATCAAGTTTCAAAATAATATTCTACTCATGACTCAAATCGATTGAATAAAAAATGAAAAAAATGGTTTTTAGGAATCATTAAACAACATTTGTTTTATGATTAACTCTAAAATTTGAGTCAATAGAAGGTAATGAAAGAAAAACTAATTATTAGTGAAGTTTAGATTCAATCGAAACAAAAGACAAATAATAAGTTTCGAAACTAAAAGAAATGGAAAGGCCTGGAGAGGACTGGAAACGAATGGATTGGATTTGATAAATGAATGCCAATAAAGGGCTCATTCATCATTGCAAACACAATCAAAGCTCTTTTTTAATTAATGGATACTTTTTATCTTATGAACGATGAATCGATGAGAGTGTGGCCGCACAGCACTACAGCAGTGGAGCACATCATCACAAGTGAGATAAGAGACATTTCTAATCTGATGTCTAATAAATTTCATAATATATGGTTTGAGTGCAAAATACAAATTAAATGTTAATTTGTGAATACATTAAGCACTCGGACTCACATTTACTTATAGTCATTAATAAGGATTTTAAAGATATTCAGAATTCAGAGCTCGAGTTGAGAAGAGAATATGTTTTATGCTGTTTGTTGTCAGTGTTGTCAGTGTTGTCAGTGACAGTTTTAGAGTAGCTCTAAATCTGGTTGGGCTCAAGAATTTAATCAATTACTAAAAATATATTACTTTCATGTATTACCTCTTTATGTGAAGAATAGCTGATAAAAAAGAGGTCAGATGTAAATGTGGTCAAACATTTGATTGTCTTTTGAGACGATATTCACAATTAATATTCACATGAAAATTGTGGACCAATTGATTGAACTAATGGTGGAGTCATTGAAAATAACTTCTCAATCACTTATTGGATCATAAAATCAGATGTGATTTATATTATCAATAAATTAGGTCTATTTGTTAGAAGTTCTTATCTGTTCCAATGGACACATGAATGGAAGAGTAAGTTTGCAAACCTTTGCCGAAGTACTGGACTCCTATTAGTCTCACAATTTGTGAGCTATGGCTGGTATTCGAGTCCGAATCGGGTGAATGAGCATCAATTTCACGGCTATTTCCCCGGAAGGAGAGTCCATAGCATTCATATTGGCTTATCGTCTCTGCAAAGATCAGGACATTTCGCGCACCGCCAGCTTTCGGACCGACTTTTGTTTGTGACATTTAAGAGTCAGTTTTCAAATTCAATGTTTAACTGACTGTCTGTGCGGTCGACGAACACAGGATTTAGTTGAGAGAAGAGACGAATGAGAATCAAATTTTATAAACTCTCAAAACTATTGAACCCAAAACACAAAACACTTAATTCAGAAGAATTTTAGAGAATTAGTCACTCGTATGCTGTGCTCTAAGGGCTCACGTGAACACTCATTCGACATTGCGATACATCATTGTGTGTCCCTTTTGGCACTCGATGTTTGCATATTTATGTCGATCTACACAATACAATATATACCTTTACTACAGACTATGACTACTCCACCCAAATAAAAATATAATGCATTAAATTTGGGCGTTTGCTCTGCAATGAGTTATAAAAATGGTCTCTCTCTCTCTCTCTCTCTCTCTCTCTCTCTCTCTCTCTCTCTCTCTCGAAATTATGATACCATTGAGTATAAAAGTTTTATGCATTACTTATTTGTTTGATTCATTTTTTAGCGATATATTAATTACTTCGATATTAAAGCCTTATATAATGTTATAATAAGTTTATAGTAATTATAATAATAAGTGAATCCAACAGCGATTATATGCAAAGCCGACGAAAAGCCATTTTTAAGCGAAACATTTCTCAGTATATTCTGTGCATATCATTGTTCTCAACATTTATCGCCTTTACTCTACTCTTTCACGCAATCAATTATTCAGACAACTTATGTAATGTAATTCAAAAATTCCCACCATGGTATTATATTGTATTGTATGGTATCGTATGGTATAGTAGGGTATGATATGCTTGTCATGTATGCGTATAACCAATAGTTGTTTGACTGCTCCGCGGCTCTGGCCTTCGGTTTTGAACTGGAATTGGGGTCCAATAGATTTATCATCGCTTGAGAGTCAGTGTGAGTCTAATATTATTGTATTAAATAGCAAAACAAAAGGGCCCACTGCTGGCCCACTGCTAGCCCACTGCTGTACCACCGGTGGCCCATTGCGGGCCCACTGCTGGTGACTGTTGTCATACAAAAGTTATCCATTTTCTAATTGCATGCTTAAAACGGATATGAGTGGATATTTCACTCTAACATTTGTGATATACTATTCGGGAAGTAATATATCACAAAATAATGGTCAGACTTCCCACTGTTCTGTTCAAGAATTAAATGGCAAAAAAGTTATTAAAGATTTGTCCGAATAATAATCTCTTTATCAAAACTCACGAAAACTCTGCATAAAAGAGAAATAATTTTTATTTATAAAACTCAATGAAATGTACGACAAAACTATAATAAATCAAAGAATTGTGTGAACGCTATTCAAAAGAATTTTTGAGCAAAAATGGTAAACGCTTTGAGTCAATGGTCTAAATGTTGAATTGTGTGCCAACAAGTTGTCAAACATTGGCACAACTCTAAGATTTATTAGCGTTTTGTAACTAATTTTGCACACATTTTATATTCATATTTATTTATTAATCACAAAACACTTCCCAAAAGCAAATTCATTGACCACTAAGTAATTCATTGAGAAATTTGTGAGTGTTTTGACTAATGGGCCGAAAATTACGGATCGCTTTTCATTTATTATAAGAACCGCTTCAGTTCTGACTCTAATCTGTACTTCGTTTTTATTACATGACTTGACATCTGTTGTAACCATTAGTTAATAAGTTGTCAGATATTAAAAAGAAGTACATCTAATCATTTATATTCTTTCCTTTTATTTTGACCAAACACTACCTTATTCTGTTCACACCTGACTTCAGTTAAACACTGCAGTCAAGTCTTATGCAAATCATTAAAACAATTTAGAAATAATTTTTAAAAATTCTTATAGAATTTGAAAATAAAAGAATTTGTGCTAGATCTCTTTATTACTAAGAAGTGATTGCAATAAAATGTCGGCCATATATTCCTTCCACTTTATTTAACCCCTAATATATATATTCTTCATTTCTTTCACCCGAAACGATGATATTCTTGGAAAATATTCTTGGAAAAACAGTAATAATAATAAAATAACTGATAAGTCTTCTGAATTATTCTTATACTTATGTACCTAATCTTTATCGAAATTACTTTCAACTTCTTATTAATAGTTAATTTACTGATGTATTCTGTAGTTAATACTCAATACTCGATCACATTTCCAAGAAATCACAAATTTTTTTAAATAAAAGTATTTAAATTTAGTTTTTTTAAATAATATTTAATTAATTGCTCAGAAAATCACTTAAATAAATGTAATGATTTTCTATTTTCCATAATCTTGGTTAAATTATTGAATTTTAAATGAAATAGAATTCAATTTCAATATTGGGGATGAAATGAGAAAACATTAGTTTTGGTCAAAATAGTATTTATTGGGAATTATATCGTTTTGTTTAAACGAAAACTCGTTTCGGATTTAAAATTGAATTCAAAATAATTGAATCGAAAAATGGATTCTCTTTTGAAAATTCGAGTCAAACGAAAAGAACTAAAAATAAGTCAATTCTCTATTCAATGTAAGCACAGAATATTAGCATTGAGTGCCATCTGAACTGTCATTTCAAGAAATGCGATCCAATATTTTTTGTGGTTTCTCTTGATTTGATGGCTACCATCGCATTGTGTGATCTCTTTCTCTAATCTTCAGCGAAGAAATATTGGATTCAATTTCTGTATCCAACGATTTCAGACGAAAAATGGATAAAAACCTTTTGCGAAATGACTTCAATTTTTTGTAATCGCAATAAATGCTAGTTTTGGTCCGTTTTTTGGCAACAAAATATCAAATCTAAACCGATTTTATTGTTGCCTCCGATAACTCAGTTCATACACTGATATCAATTGAAACCAAGTTTTTGTATTTGAGTCAAGGGTGTGACCAACGCTGCCATTCATATAAATAATATGTTCGGACTTATATTATGAGATATTAAATACTGAATTCAACATCAAATCAATCAATAAAATATCGAATAACCAGTTCTTTGCCTTTTAATGGATTGCATATGAATTTTACATTAATAAACATATTTCTAATAAACGATTCATATTATTGTTATTAATATGTCCAAGATCTTTTCTAGATCCTTATAGATTAGTATCTGATAAAAATGATAGACTAAAATAAAAATCAGATGTTTTTCTCAATAAATATGTGACACTTTATTACACTTTATTTTGGAATTATTTATAGAAATAACTAATAATTAGGAAAAGAAGAGTTCCCACAAAACTGGGATCTGAAGGAATCCTCTGGCAATTGCTTCCAACCAAAAGAGATCAGAATATATACAAAAGACGTTGAAATGAATATAAGAGAGAATCGAATCGTTGGCTGATTTCCCCGGAGATCGAGACTAAAGTATTGGCAGTCGAAGCCATTGTCGATGTGTTGGACCATTGCATTGGCCGAAGTGCTCACTAAAACTCATTCATCCCCAAAGAATTTCAAAGGCAACTAAACAATTGGTAACCAAAAATCAATTGCTTTCTGTTTTTTATATTAATATTCACTCAAATTGTGTTTTTCTATGCTTTTAGTGAAAAGTGGTTTTTGGTCACAAAAAAATTATATTAATATTAAACATATTATTGCACTGATTCTCAAAATAGTGAAAAGAAACCATTATTTTGTTGATTGAGATAACAAAATAGAATTTCGTTTGACTTCGACTTCAATACAAAAATAATTTTGAATAAATTTAAATATAATTTTATAAATGATTTGAGGCAACTCTGGTCTCAACAAAACTCGAATTAATGAAAAGTTAATAATCCATAAACTCATTCACTCAGAAATGATTTGCTTAAATTCTAAGCACTTTTTCAAAAGCCTTTGAGAAAAACTCAATTTTATCAGACATGGCCAAACCTGCCGGCTCCAGGGGGGGGTATTAGGGGAGGGGATTTTGCCTGAGCTCAGGGGGGGGTATTAGGGGGGGGTATTTTGAAAATGACCAAAAAATACCTAAAAACGCATAA
>JAQFZM010000434.1:0-33376 GCA_034695785.1 Galumna obvia
CGACAGAGCGAGAGAGAGAGAGAGAGAGAGAGAGAGAGAGAGAATGGGAACATTGCGACTGATATAAATGATAAGGACATATCAAATATTTGTCAATTTATGGTTCACCTCAAAACTCAATAATTTAAGACTTAAAGTTAGAGTCAAAGAATGCATTATTCGAGTATCACCACATCAGAGGAATAAATTAATTCTTGTAATAAATAGTAAGTTAGCGCGCAATTAGTTTTCGTTATTAAGGCTGAGATAATTATTCCGAAGGCATCGGAAAATAATAATATTGAAAACGAATAAAATTTATGAACTTGTCATAATAATCACCTTGATCTAATCCTTTATTGAGACTTTAAATCAAAGGTAAATTTTAAGAGATTGTCCTAGAGTTACTCTAGTAGAGTATATTATATTAAATAGTTGAATAACTTTCATTTAGAAGTTTAGTTTTAGTTTTGGTTAGAAATAAATCAAAAGAAATTTCGTAATTAAAGACAATTTTCTACAAAATTTTTAAAAAACATAAAATCGATTAATTATTTCCAATTAAAAGCTATCATTGATTGTCATAAATCTTAACAAATTAAAATTATCTTGTTGATCACTCGCCAATTGAAAGTATCCCAAAAATATCTAGGTTGGATTCATTCTGGAAAAAACCCACATTGAATGAGATGTTTAAAACAGATATTATACTTAGGAATTGAATTATATCTAAATGTGGGGTTTGAGAACCCCTTCTAATACAGAAGTACTCATACAATGAGTAGTTGAGACTCAAATTGTGTAATAAATTATAAGTTTTGTGAAATTTTTCAAAAGAAAAATGTTTTAATGATTGGATACGGATTTAAATTAAGTATAAATTCTGTTAAAAATCTCAACAATTATCAAAATTCAGTCGAACTCATAAATACTCAAACAATGAACAGAATCTTGCATTTGGTTGTGTTGGAGTTGAGGCTCAAGAGTATCATGCAAAATGTAGGTTCTGTTCATTGTCTGAGTATCACTGAGATTACTTCAACTGGTCTATGGCTGTGCTCAAAGTGGTCACCTATGCTTATCTCCGAGGTTAAGGTTCTGCTTTCTGTGCCAATGATATGATGCAGGAGTTAGACTTACGTAAGAAAACATTAATTTATTGATAATTTATTAACTTATCGAACATTTTTTTATATTAAAAGCTATTGTTCCCTAACCTAATCAATGAATGAATGAATGAATGAAAGAATGAATGAACAGCACATTTACACTAAACATATAATTCTAATCAAATTTTTATCGACGAATAAATTTTTTATTGCATTTAAAACTTATTGTCTTTAATTTATTTTATTTGAGTTTATGAATGGATTAGTGGAGAGGAGAGGGAAAGAGAGGGATAGGGAGAGAGATCTTCGATTATATTTGTTGGTGGCATAGGTTCACAGTTACGGTCATGATTGAGGAATGGGAGCATTGCGACCCAAACATAAAAGGGTTGCCATCATTACTATCATCGTTTGGAAATTCATAAGAAGAATAAGAGTGGCGTTCGAGTACTTCGCAAAAAGAATTCCTACTTTTGCTCATTTGGAAGGGAGTGTCCAATAAATACAAAAGTAGTGCCAATAATTTTTATTTATGTTAACTCTACTAATCGTTGTTTAATGTCTGAAACAAAATCTGGGAATAGTTTTGAAATCGCTTTTTATTGTATAACTAAATACTGAAAAAATTATTTTATTTCTAATGTATTTCTCCATAAAACTATTCGTTTCGTTTTCTCATTGAATCTAATTTTTATCTTATATTCAGCCAATTATATATAAAGTTTATATAACACAACAAAAATATACAGTTTTACAAAAATAGTATCATTAGTTCATATAATCTAAATTATGGATTCCATGAGTAACACTCCTTCGACTCTCTCTCTCTCTCTCTCTCCTCTCTTCTCTTCTCTTCTCTGGGAGCGATCCTCTCCTTTCTCTTTATGCCCTATCCTTCGACTATTTTACACTCATTTTGACCTAAATTTCGTTTTTAGATAAGAGATACCTCTCAGACATGGGTTACGAAAATAGTGAAGGATGTGCTAAAACTACAGTCTCTCTGTTTAGTTACAAAACACATAATTGCAGCCAATTTTCTAAGAATTCTTTTTTCAATTTTACTCGAAAACAGAGAACAACATTACGTTTATTTTCGTTCACAGATAAGCATTAAAAACAAGAACATCCCAAGAATATATAATGATCCAGGGTGACGCCAATCTACTTAATTGTCTTAAAAACTTTCCATTATTTATTCCAAAAACATAACATAAGTAACTCATAAATGACTGCAAAATGACTTCAATTTTTATTTTATTTTATTTTTAATATTTAATACTAACAAAGAATTTAATCTCAAATCGCAAAATAGACTGTACTTCATATCAGGTTATGATTTATGTATTTTAAATTACAGTAAAAGTATTACAAAAAATGAAAATTCATAATAAATTAGGTAATCCTAGCTTTGTATGAATCACTCAATACATGAGAATCAGGTGAATAAAGGATTGTCTGCAGAGGAGTGACTGGAAAACAACAATCGAAATGCGGACATCATTTCAAATAACATTACTTTTCAATAGAAAATTCATCTAAAATTTACCGGAAATGAGTGAATAACAAAAATATTTTCAATAATCATTTGATGACAAAAACTACATATAAGTCATTACCGGAACTTCTGTTCCATTGTTTGCATCCAAATAAAGAAGAGATACAAAACAGAAAAGAAAACACAAAAACATTATTTTCTATTCATTTTTATGTTTTCATAAAAAAAACTTTTTTAGAGAAAATTTGTTTTGAATAACAATACAGTCGACTATCGATTAGATTCAAAATAAATTACTTAAAATTCAAATTTAGTTATAATTAGAATAAAATTAAACTTAATTTAAACTTTTGACTAATGAGTTAACCCTTTGGGAAGAGTCACACACAGGAAGAAAATAAATGATTTATCAATTAATAATACGCCGAACGGAATAATTAAGTTGAAAAGTGCCAAAACTGACATTGACTGTAAGTCATGCCATAAGTCATAATCAAATCAAAAATAAAGACTTAACTGACCTGGTGCTAAAAGCCAGAGCAAGTTGGTCAACTGCCTCAGTGAAGGGCGTGGTATCGGCCTCCTTGTCATCATAGTTAAAGTTCTTCACCTGTTGTATCAGATTTCCGGCGGACATCAACAACTCTGTCGACTGGATTTTCGGATACTTTTCCAATATTTGTCGCATAGCTCTGAGCACTTCACCCAACCTCTCGTGAGCCGACACTCGTATCGTTTCGTTCTTATCTGTTGCGAACAAATTCAAAACATAAGATTTTTAAAAATATATTAATAAAATTATCCAATAAAACAAATTTATTGCTTTTTATGATAAAATGCACTTAAATTGACTCAAATTTGGGCTAAAATTTAGCTCTTAATCAAATGCGCATAAAATAATCCCTTTTTAAAACTCTATCTTTTGCCTCAAATAATAATAATTTTAAATAAGAAACCGTTTAATCATCACTTGAATGAAAGTCTATCAACAAAATCATTACTTTATTTCATTATAATCTTGCAAACTTTAATCCAGAGCAATGTTCGGCTGATTTAAAACTTTTTAGTTAAGACTTTAATATAATTCAAAGAAATATAAGAAATAAATTTAAACTTAGAAAACAAGTCTTGTTTTGCAATATTGATGTCAGACTTCCATATATTTATACAAAAGAGTATTCAGTATTCAGTGGTTTTTTATACAGGATTTTACTCAACAAAAAATTGATGAAAATCTCAAAATTAAATTAAAATTCAAAGGCATTAAACAAAGAGGTATTAATAATTTAGATAATATTATCACTTTAAGCATGCACAAACAAAAGTAAGAGACTTCCAGCTATTTTTTTAAAAGAAAATACTAACAAATATTTATGAAATATTAATAATAAAAAATCGATTTTAAATTCCGATTTTCATTCATAGGATGTTATAAATATATTAACTTTTTTTATAAGAAAAGTGTTGCGAAGTTTCTTAAAAGTTTCACTTATATTAAGGAAATAGTCGTTAATTTAATCACAAAAATCCTTAAGAAAGGAATAAATGCATTAAAATAATAAAAGTTCACTTGCTCTCTTGCTCTAGGAATAATTTTAAAATTCAATTATTATTTTTCATCAAAAAATATGAAATTTTTCTCAAATATTAAAAATTAATTCAGAAAAAATGGCCAAAAATTGTGTCAAAATTCTAATCTAAATTCAGATAAAATAATAATAAAACCGATTTTAAGAGAATTGTGGGAAAAGTTCTCCGAATACTTCATAAAAGAGATAGAAATTTGAATATTATTCAGAAAACATTATTAATTAATTTAAAGTAAAAATAAAGTTAAGAAAAAATAATAAATTATAAAATAAAACAAATTATAAGAACTCGTATTTATTATTAATTATTAATTTATTCGCAATCAATCAATTAAAAGGAATACCTCTTTCTGTTGGGTTGAAAATCCTTTTGATTTTAGACAACGACTCTCTTAAGGCCTTAACATAGTTTGTAATAACTGTCAGATCCTCTCTTGTCGACAGTTCCGACTCCGCCGAAGAAGACGACGAAGAGATGGACACTTCAGACATAGCTATTGGAATCGATGCCATTTCCTCATTCTGTGTGAAGTGAAACAAAAGGAAACCATTAGTTTTAAAGAATATAAAACTATTGACTGAATAATAAATTTTAATTAAGAAAACAAACGAATAATTCAATTGAATTCTATTAAATGTAATAAATGTCATAAATAATGAGAATCTATTCAATCATTTTGTCTAAAACTAACGAAAATTTTTTATTTTTCGCTCATTTTTTTCACATTTCAATCGAAAGTCTTTTCCAAACCATTATTAATATCACAATTGTTTAAACACTTTTCCCATTAGTATTTGCATCTGAATAAAGAGCAAACCAGTGATGTTCAGCGATGTTCACTCCGATAAAGTTAAATGACCCGATTTATTCTCACAATCACCAGTGTCATTCATATGTAAACCTTCACAGCTACTCATTGTGAAGAGTTTCTAGATGAACTAGTTGAAATATTAATGAAAAGATTGATTTTTTATAGAATTAAACAAACAACACATCTTCTCTAATCTAACAAGAGCATCAGATAATAAACAATTTACAATTCATTCGATATAATGATATAAAACCTAAATTATAGTTAAAGTTATATATTAACTCCGATAAGAATCAAAGAAGAAAAATCTTATCTAAAAAATATTAAACCTAGATTAAATCATCAATGAATAAACTATTGGCTAATTTTCTATTCATTTTTCAACGCCTATTGTCTATAAAAAGTCTGCTCATCCCTGTTATTGAGAACAGGAGTCATCTTTTTTTTATTATTTCTTATCAAATGTTAGCCCAAAAGCTGATTAAATTGAAAATTTATTATTCAATTGTTTTCCACTTTTTGTGTTTAAATAATTTTTATGTACTTTTGCTATAAATTAGAGCCCAAATAACTGTAAAACCGTTCTATAATTAATGTAATAATATTTGGCTAAACGTTTGTTTGAAATGAAGTTTTTTGAACCGAAAACAACAAATTCTAAATCAAATATTTATCACAACATTTATATAAAAATTATTTGAATTTAATTTAAGTTTTCATAATTTGCTTTCTAAGTTAATTATCAATTTTCTCACCCATATGCAATAGCCAAGGTCATCCAACTTAGCCACAAGGGTTCTAAACAGGGTAATATCTACTGATTTGGGTCAATATTCCAGGAATTATAGAATAAAATAGAAAATCATTTGAATTTTGTTTTCAACGATTACTGAGAATTAGAATAATCTTAATCTTCTTAAATAATTAATTAACTATCCTTGGTAACTCCTGCAATAAAATATGTAAAATTCAGTTTTGATTAAAGAAAATTATTTTATTACAAAAGCAATAAAAATGAGTTTGAAATTCTAAATAAGCATGGTACAACTTAGGAAGTAACACTAAAAATAGAGTTTTGCGCAATTAATAACCAATTGATGGCTGATATCAATGAAAAGGATGTGATTCCCATTATAAATGTCATATAACTCTGATATAATAAATGTGATAAAAAAAAGTGATAGGGGCATTTTTCCAATTCCAATTCAAACAAATTGATTTATCTAGTTTATCGATAACACATAGTTTATATTTGAACTCATTTTTGAAAGTTATGGGAGTTTTGACATAAATGACATAAAGTGAAATGAACCATTTGAAATAAGCAATAATAAGCAAGGTAACAATAGGCAACAAATGGCAACAAACTTCATATAATAGATTCTTACCTATTCTTTGATAAATTGTTTATAAACAGAATAAACAAATGAATTACAAATCGATATAAAACTCTTTTAGTGCCAAACACTGAAGGGATGAGGAGTTAATCGCCCACACATTCAAAATCAAAGAGCAGCTGATTTTTAGCACACATTCATCACTAAATGTTATCTATAAATAGTCGGAACTCATAATCTATGGAAAGTCTCACCAAAAAAGTTCACTCAATCTTTAGATTAAACAAATCGAGAAAAACTATCAAATAATTTGAGCAAAACTTCTTTCAAATCATTTGATTTTCACTCAATTGGATAAACACATCGACACAGAGTTATCCGATAAAAACATAATTTCATTAATGTTTTAGTGAAACACCTTTTCATACAATGAAAAGTTGAAAATTGAGTTTAACACTAACCAGAGTTAAGTCACAAATGAAGGCATAGACTAAAGTTTTGCGTCACTCATTCTGTTGCCGACTCTTATTTCGTTGTAATACTTTTTTCGTAGTGCCTCAGCTCTGCCTGTGCTGTGCTGTGCCCGAAGTGTGAGCACAAACTTTACAAAAGTCTGTACTCCACACACTTTTCAGTTGCGCAATGCATACAACTGTTTTGACAGTACATGTGCTCAAGACTTGTGTTGACTCCACTGAAACACATTCTTTTTAGAAGTAAGAAAAAAAGTCAACTAAACTTTCATAGTTTAGAAAAAAGTTGAAGTGAGGCCAACATTTTTCTTCTAATACTATGAATAATGTATTTCAAAATTCCATTTAAATGAAATCTTTTAATAATTAATTCAATTCATTAAATTAAAATTAGGTGTTTCTTACTTTCATTTGAAATGTTAAATATAAAAAAGCAAGCTAGTATTTCTATATAAGCAAGATATTCTATCTAGATCAATATATTGCCAAACATTGTTTCACTATATTCTCAGAGAAATTAATTAAAACATTTTTCACATTTGATTCCTTGTAGTCATAAAAGAAAGTAATTGAACTTTTCTGGCAGCAATTTTTATCTAGATCATTATACTGAAAATATATTTTACCCTTTCCTCAAAATTACAAAAAATAACTTATCTTTTTAATAGTCATATGTAATGTATTAATACCACTACTATTATACAAATGTATGTAAAATAGTGTAGTGTTTATAAAATTATTCCAGTATTAGATCATAATTAATGAGCAAGGTATGTGCAGGTATATGCAGTTTAATATCTATCAAAACAAAAGTGATAAGGAATTACTCATTCCATTGAATATTTTTGTGCGCAAAAATTGATTAAACAGTTTTAATGACTCAAAAGGAATTATAAAAAATATATGAAATTATGAATTCAATTGTTCCCAAAATCGTTGAATTAAATCACGATTTTTCAAAAGAGTAGTCAAACGATAATCACTACTAAAGAGTTATATCGAAACCACATTCAGAACTAATTTTTGAAAAGTTATTAATATTTTTTTTGGCGAACAGTTTTACTCGAAATTTTAGGTGAAAAACAAGTACTCAACGCTTTTTTTAACACTTTCTTAGAACTGATAACTAATTAATTATATACTGTTTTCGATGTTTTGGATAACATCTCAAGGATTTGTTTAAAACACATTTTTACTCTTTATTAGACTTCTTTGTATTAACCAAAGACCGCCAAAGATGACCAAGATGCTACCAATAAATCAGATTAAAGTTAATTACTATTTCATGTAATCAGTTATTTATGACCTTGCTCGCTTAAAAAAACTACCACATTTACAATAAGGCGTTATTATAGTCGTCAAACATAGAGTTTGTTTGCAATTCTCATAATGTGTTAAATGTCAGAGTCGTAAAAAATCTATTATAAACTAAACTTGGAAAAATTCCCTAAATTCCACTTTTTGTGTTTGGACACAATAATTGAATATAATTAAGGCTTTCAATCATAAAATAATGACCTTGACAATCACCGGCACATCAATCAATAGAAACCCGATTGAATAAAAAACTATTTTTCAGACATTTATGACTGAAGTTATTGTTTAAAACGCTTTAATGAAAGAATTCAATAAAAACGGTTTGAATTTGAAATTCATATCATTTTAAGTATAGAATGTAATAAAAATTTAAGAAAACATATATATTTTCACAGAAATCAAAGAGAAAGAAATACCCCTAAACTCAAGGTTTCGAACAAAAATTCAATTTAATGATTAGTTGCAATTTGAGCCCATCCTTTTTCGGTACCCAAATTGATAGTCATTTTATTTATACTGTTCTCAAACTTAACAAAAAAAGAAATAATTGTTTTACTCATTTGAATAACTTTTAGCGAAAGTCTTTGAATAATAATTGAAATGCAATAAAATTATTTGACTGCAAACGAAAAATTCATTTAAATTAAAACTCATATTTTACTGATAAGTGTCAGCGATAAGAACACCCAAACAGCCCAAAACAGCCAACACTAAAATAGCAGAAAACCATAAACTTCTTTCCGACTGATTTCATTCTGTGCTTCAATTTTCTGATTCAAAAGAAAGATTGCGATCAACCACTGATTAATACGTTATTTCTATTAACTATACTTTACTTTTTGAATTAATTAGTGATATGTTATGGTTTGGGCTCAGAATAGATATTAAAGATTAATAGTAAGTCAATCATAGCTACACTTTTCACTTCTGGGATTCACCAAAAAATCCTCAATTTTTACGGAAAATAAAAACAAAATTATTTCCATAAAAATAAACATTTCTTCGAATAAATTAATTTTGTTTCTAAATTTAGTCATAAAAATTTCTTTAAAAATTCCGATGAATTCAATAAAATTCAATTCAATTCATTTATTTTATTGACATCTCTTTTTTGACCGCCAATTAAATCATGCCATAATGATAAACAAGCTAAATTTAGTCAAAAATATGGCCATAAATTTCAAGAATTTCTTAATTAAAATATCAAAATAAGCGAAAGAGAAGCCATTTTTGATACGAAAGCTATAATTTAAAAGATAACAAGAACTAATTTCTACACTAAATATGTTAAATCATCTAAAAGTCTGTGAGAACAGTATTTTCGGTGCCTCTCATGAGTGAAAAATTATTAATTAAAATTTACTAGATCACAATCTCAAGCTAAATTCATGATTAACATATAATTTATTTGAATGAATAGTCAAAAATTAAATTACACTTTCTATTTAAAAACCTTAACTAGTTAAAAAAGAAAAACAAACTGGACACTTACCAAAAAAATATAATCATTTAAAAGTTGAAAATTTTGTATTAAAAATGAGATAAAATAATTAAAATAAGAATAAATAAACGAATATAAAAATATATAAGCAAGGCAAGTGTAAAGCCAGGCCACACACATTTTATTGCCCTAATGAAAGTTAACTATTAACTTTTGTTTCTTATTTAAAATATGAAAATAAGTCTATATCCGCATCGATTAGATTTGGAAAAAAATAATAAAAACAAAAATTAATTTTATTTGAAGAATGCAATGACTGAATCACGATATTTCCATAGATTGCAATTTTATCTAGTTCAAATCATATCTTTATTATAATGAGATTATACCGTGAATTATATTCGTTTACCTATTTATGGCACAACTATTAATAATATTCTCCATTAGAAATGTTTTCACCAGGGTGCACATATTAAGGCCTATCCTTATTTGGAATATTCCAGATAATCCTTTAGTTATAAGGTTGCACCCTGGTGATTACATGTATACTAATGATTAAATTAATTAAATGAATCATTTTTAAAAATTAATAATTAATTAGAAAACTAATTAGATATAAAAAAATAATTATATTTTGCTCCTAGCTCTATTTAATTACTAATTAGCTCTTAATATGCAGTCAAATGTTGGAATCTTTTTTTAATATTTATTGGTCTTGTTCAAATATTGTTAGTAAAAGTAATAATTTCTCTAAGTAGAGTTAAAAAAGAACTTGTTAATTGTATTTACTTATCAAACATAATATTTATGTATTGTTTTTAAAAGAAAATTCAAATTCGAGTCAAAAACTATTGTTTAGGAAAATATAAATTAACAGATAATTGACATCTTTTAAACTCTTGAGACACTAAATGGCACTTAACTCAAGACATGTCTAATAATATACGATTAATAATAGTTAATAATATTAATAACATTAATGATGGTTCTTTTTGAAGAGAGTGTCAGTTGACTTGAGGTCAATCTTACAAAATTAGTGTTAAGTGTTTTAACATTTCGATTAAGTATTTGCATAGATAATGTAGTAATGTAACAAGTTAAATTAAGATTGTAATAATCTGTTCGGATAATATTTCATAACTGGTTTGTCACTGGATTTGGATTAAGGGTTGGCCCTAAAATATAGAGAATATATTTTAAGGAATTATAAATTAAGAATAAATTCAAAATAACTTTTATTGTAATTAAGATTAACTCAAAGTTTAATTGAAAATACATTGAATTTAAAGAAAAAAATTGTTAATAGTTTTGAATTACTATAAAACTCAGAAAACATTTAATTTTGATTTAATATAAAAAAAAATAATTTCGTTTTGGATTTCACAGAAAAATATTGTGTTTTTAATTAAACAAATTTCAATTACTTTTGATTAAAAAAAGATCAGAACAAAAAAAATAGAAAAACGAGTAATTGTTAGTAAATTCATACGAATATTTCACAAGATAAATATCAAGAGTAATGTACCAAGATAATAGATAACAATATCAATGTTCATAATTGGATTACTGCCGAAAAACCAAATATTAGATCGAAATTAATTAAAAAAAAAAAAATTAAATATAATTTCAAAAAAGAGTGTTAAGTGTTTAAAAACATGGAATTTGAGCTCAGATTTCAAGGGTTTTCATGATTTAATTAAACATTAATTAAATATTCAAATTGAATATTAAGCGATAAATAATTAAAAAAAAATATTTGAATATTATTTTTAGTGAAGTGTTCGACAAAAAGTGACAAAAAGTAAATCAAAGCCCAAAAGAAAAGTTAATTAAATGAATTAAAGAGAAAAACTAATACCAAAGTAATAAGAAATTGACTAATAATCACAATAATTGTCAACTAATGAACCGCAACCTTAAGTACAAAATGAAGTTAATCTCTAATTTCTAATATTAGTGGTTAATCGGCAGTGATTTGAAACAATTTCAATTCATTCCTCAATTAATCTCTTATTTAATTATGGATCGCATCAATAGCTTTGAGAGCTCTTCACTCATAGAATCGAATTCATTTGATTTGAAAACTGCCTTCCAATTGGTTTTCGCGAATTCAATACAAGACTTTTCCAAATCAACAAATTTTGAGTTAACAGCCGTTTCATAGAGAGAACAGACATTCGACAAATTGATTGTCTGCTTATTCAAGGTTTTGATGCGTTGAGTGCACAGATGGCTCAGTTGAGGCTCTTCGAAAGCATTGGCCAAATTCATGAGATCTACAATAAAGTCATCGTCAATTTGGGGGACAATTCCGTACAGGTATTGGAGGAATGCAAGGAATGCTGTGTAAGAGCCCGGATTTATACGGATTTCATACAAATTCTGTCCATTGAGTCGCTGTTTAATCAAATCCCAGAGCTTTTGGTTTCTAATCTGAAGAATCGTTTTGTGACAATAAATAAATTCATTTCCAATAATAAATTTCAAGTCGTGTTTCATCGGATCGTTAAATGAAAGCCTCAAAAACTTGAGGAACGCTTCTCCAGACAGATGTTCGGAAGAGAGCTTAGGTTTAAGCTCAACCAAGTTATGATTGCCATTACTAGTCGGTTGAAATTTGCGATCCATGGGTGCGAAGAGTGAGGGCGGGGGCGGACTGATAATAGGCGAAAAGGATGATTGATTGCCATTGAGCTCATGATTAGTGACATTAGTCTTCTGAGCAATAATTGGTTCCACAATTTTTCTTTGGTTTGGTTCCAACGAATCGTTAATATAATCGTTAACAACAATAGTCTTATATGTGATCTTATTTTTAGCGTATTTGGCGTAAACGTCAAACAAAGACTTTCCCTTCCAATCAGTGATTTGGTGTGGACTCAAATATTTTTTATACGAACAAAAGCCCCAAATAAAACACTTGTCGTCCGACGAGACGGCTATCGATAAGTCATTTTCATAGTAAGTAACGATTTCTTTAATTCTAAGCTCATTATTTAGTTTAAAGGGTGCGAACTGTTGCTCAGTCTTTCCGTTACCGATTTGACCGAATTGGTTGTCACCAAAAGTATAGATAAATCCGTCGGCTGTCAATAGCATTGAATGGTTGGGTCCACAGAGGGCCTGACCAAAAATAATGGCTTCCAATCCGGGTACCAGTTCTGGTCGGTTAGAAACTGCTTTATCTCTTCCTTTACGAATGTCATATTCTTTGGAACGACCCAACTGTCCGGACTCATTCAGACCCCAAATGTAAACCTTTCCGGAGACCGTCAGCGCCAACGAATGATTGCGACCACAAGATATGGATTGAACGTCTTCTTGAATATAAACTTTAGTGGGAACATGACTGGACATATAGTGTCTGTCCCCCAATTGACCAAAAGTGTCAGAACCCCAGGCATATATCTCGCCATCTGTGGTGAGCGCCAACGAATGAGAGGCACCGCAACAGATCTGAACTATTGTTTTCAAAATTAAGTCATCCATTGGTAGAGGAGTTGGTGAGGCCTCATAGGATCCATTGCCTAACTGTCCGTATCTATTCTGACCCCAAGAATAACATCGACCACATTTGGTGAGTGCTATGCAGTGCTCAAAACCATATGCGATGTCAACGATTTGCTTATCAGTCAGAGTTTGATTGAGTTCCGGCTGTCGTATGTCTTCATCCCATTTTCCTAACCCGAGACAACCCTTTCTATTGTGACCAAAGCAGTAGACCTTATCGTCTTGAGTCGCAAATATAACTTTAGACCCATTGTTACCAAAAACACATAAAAGTCTTATTGTTTGTCGGACTTTGGCCTCAATCAGAGTTGAGCTCAAAATCGGAAAGTTTTTAATATCCAAAACATTATCCATACGTTCAGTCTTTTGACAATTAATTAGTGATACAAAAGATTTACTAAAAAATTAAAATCAAAACAGAAATCAAATGAAAAAAAAGTGAAAATCATAAACAGATGCAAAACATGTCATAAAAACAACTTATGATTTAATCAGTGATGAAACAAATAAAACGATCCCTCACTTTGTCTCACAGTTAGTACGTCTATTATTTGACCCTTCACTGGTCATTGTACCTTGATCATACATTGATCATACATTTGCATTCAATAACCAAGCTAAATAGCCACAAACCCATCCATTATTCTTAAATAATTAACTTAAATAAAATAACCTTGTAATAATTATAATAACCTAGTAGAGTTAATTATCAGATGTTCCATATAAACGAGTGTTCTTGCTAACGGCTTTGACCTAGTTTATGCATAAAATGATATTGATCATACAATTCAATGTAAGCTACAATCAAATATTCAATAAAACAAATTAATTCAATAAAATATTCATTTAATTAGAACTCAGAAAACATATTCCGATCGATGAAAACCTGTCAGTTGACTGTCAGTTGACGACACCGACAACTCTATCGATTCGAACATAATTTTAACCACAAAATTAAAACTAATTTCATTCAAATTAATTATAAAACTAATATACAAACAATGAAATGATTTTAAATCTCCTAATCGTCTAATAATTAATAAAACTATTTGTAAATCAAAATATGAGTCAATTTTAGTCTTAATTACTATAATTTATAATAAAATCAATGAAAACATTTTGAAAGAAAAGAGAAAATAATAACACATTTGAAAAGTTTCGCAAATTATTTAAATATAAATGAAAAATATATTTATAACTATATTTTAAAAGAAATAATTCACGACTCGTTCTTATCGGCCGCTCTGTCAGAGTCTTCTCCGTCTTCAGAGTCGACGACATTTTTAATGTTATTAACTAATTCTTCGGTCTGAGCGTCGCCCTCAGCCACTCTTCCACTTCTAGTTTCAACGATTCCATTAACAGTTCCCTTAATATTAGCATTAGTTTCATCCAATTCGGCCAAAACTAAGGCCAAAGCCTTTTGTTTTGGGGATAAATTCCTAGAATTAAAACAAAATATTTATTAAAAATTCAAAAATTCATTAAAAAAACTTTCAGACATTAAAAGTCTAATAAATAAAAAGTTTTGGAATAAAGAATAATATTTTCGGGTAAAACCATTTCATTTAAAAATTTGTTGTCTAGAAGTCATTATACAGAGGTTTTACTGTATTTTAAAGCAGTGATACCCACTTAACCACTTTTTAACTAAATGAGCAAGCACATCAGACTTATTCATATATATATATATATAATGAGTAAGGTAGTATTTTTAACAAAATAGTTTTAATAAAATGAATTTTACTTTTGATAACTTTATGCAAACAAAACGAGGCAATAAAACTTACTGAAGAGGGTTTGATCATGGTCAAAATATGTTATGGTATAACTGAATCTAACTCCAAAGTTAATATACCTAATGAGTGCATTCAGTATAACTAAATATTTGACTCAAACTCAAGCACTGCTTTAAAAAGTAAATAAAGTGATGTATAGTATACTAACTGCGGAACTCTAATCTTGAGATGAATGTAATGATCTCCGAATCCATAGCTCTCTACTCTTCGAATTCCTTTATTGGTGAGTCGTATACGTGAGTGAGAACTGGTTCCGGGAGGAATCTTTAGTGTCGCGTCTTCATAGAGTCCGCCAACCGATACGGTTCCTCCGAGTATTGCCTGCGATAAAGAAATGTCTGCATCCGTATGAATGTCAGCGCCGTCTCTCCTGAAGTAATCACTTTTGGCGACGCGAAACGTTATATATAATTCTTTATTTCCGGTTTGCATTCGTTTGGTATATCCGTCGTCGACTCCCGCCGGTACTGTTATCTGAACTGTTTTTCTCTGTTGAGTCGAACCCTTTCCATTACACTCACGACAGGGATGTTTAATATAAAGTCGCGTTCCCTTACACATACGACAAGTGGAACGCATCACAAAAGGACCGGTCGATATAGTCTCCATACCTGTCCCCTGACAATAAGGACAGCGCACAGGTTTTTGATCGTCAGCACATCTGAATAAAATGATAATTATCTTAACTTATGTTAAATAAATGAGTGAATACAAACCTGGAACCATTGCATTTGGGACAGGTATCGATTACACTAATCTTAACGTCTTTAGTACATCCTTTGGCCGCTTCTTTGAAGCTGAGACTCAATTGTATTTCTTGTGGCGCCTGAAAATCAAAGTCAAAACCACTGCTCGAATGATCGCCAAAACCTCTGGAAAAATCACCAAAAATATTACGAAAGAGCTCTTCCGGATCTATAGACGATTGAAAGCCTTGAAAACCAGTAAAGCCTTGAGCTCCGGGTCCGCCCATATTAGAAGCGGTGGAACCGAACTGATCGTATTGTCGTCTCTAAACAATTCAATTCAAAACAATTATCCAAATAAACCAATAATAATAACCTTATTATCATCGGAGAGCACTTCATACGCTTCAGAGACTTCTTGGAACTTCTTAGCTGCAGAGGGATCATTCTTATTAGTATCAGGGTGATGTTTCTTGGCCAATTGATAATATGCTTTCTTAATGTCTTTTTGTGAGGCACTCTTATCGACGCCTAATATCTTATAAAAGTCTTTTGACAAAACATTTGTTGTATTAAAGTTTCGGCACATTTTGGGAACAGTTATGGCACACGTCTTCAACATAATTCTTGGCCACGAATTTGACCGAAATTTCGGCGACAAATGACGTAAACTTCTTAAACATTGATTAGCAGAGGATAACATTTTAACTTAAGTTTTGGTTTAATAAATACAAAGAAATAGTTTGTCTCCGATTATGATTATCATAACAAAACAATTGGATATCAATTAAACACTAATATTAGTTTAATATTAGTTTAATATTAAACAAAAAATCAAATTTAATTACTTTCCAAAACATGTGTTTTATTGACTTTTCTAGAACTTCGTAATTCTCACGCAATCAGTTGTATTCAAAAATTATGTTATCATTAGAGGAGAAGAATATCAAAACATTTATTTTTGTCAATAACTGTATTATTTATTTTTGATAAACCTTTGAAAGGTTGGGTTTGGGTTACAATTTATTACTTTATTTGTGAACATTGAAAGCCATCTGAGACTTTTCAGATCTTATCTGTTAATAATTTTTTGTTCTAATATTAAGTATATTTTCATAATAAAAATTCTACAGGTTTTCAAACAATAATATATTACAAATATTGACGTTATTTGTGAACGAATGATAAAAACAATGAATTTTCAAATGAAATGATTTGACACTTATTTAGACTTTAATTGAGATTTAGTTTCATTTGATTTTAAATTTAATTTAAGACTAATTAAAAGTTATTCCAATTTCTACCGAAAACAACACAAATGACAGAAAACAGTATTTTCGTTGCCGTAGATGACGGAAAGTGTCACTCAGTTGAGCGGTGGACAGACTTTACAGTTCTTTACGGATGTGTTTCTGTTGGAAATGTACCGCAACTGACCATCGATTTAATGATTTCAACTCTAATCGAGTTAAATGACTGTCAACTTTGTGGTTACATATATTCACCGGCAGTTATGCCTCTGTCGGGTTCAGACCCGTTCCGTTTCGGTGACAAATCAATGGCCACTTCATGTCAAGGTTTACATCACTTAAACACTTCCTCTTTATTTCATTTAATAATTTTATTCTTTTAGTGTTTGAATGTCTTAACCGAAAAGTGGTTATTATTCAACAAAGAAGTCCTGTCTATAAAGTGAGTCATGGCTAACATTAGTTAGACCAAGATAACGATCATTCTAATGATAATCATTTGATTAATACTTTTGTTAGGAATTAAGAAAAGAATTTTACGAATCATTTACTAAATGGTTATCCACTTATCGTTTCAAACGAGTAGTTATTCTGAGCTCCAGTTTTATCGAGCATTTGGTGTCAGCCCTCGATTCTGGCGATTGTTATCCAATCAGATATCTTAAGAATCGAAGCAATACTGAAGACGAAAAACATTTGAACGAAACTCTAAACTTGAAATCAGTTGAAAGAGTCGATAAATTTACTCTTAAGCCATCAGGTGATGGGGTATTACATCTTCCGGGCAGCGGATCCGCCAAAGATTTGCTTAAATATTTCGATGAAAACAAGATTTCTGGAATCGCTTTGATTTTATTCTGTTCTGAAGGCGATAATAGACCGCATTCTTATGCTTTCGTTAATGCAATTAATCGTTGGCTTAATTTAATTGACTTCAACGCAATCGAAGGTAAAATTAAATCATGGGTTCAACCATTTTCGTGGAGAAAATTGTTCGGCGAAGAGCCTCCAAAAACTATTTTCTAATAAATCCATATTTGACTTAAAACAAAGTTTCATATATTTTATAAAAAGTTCTAAATATAATAAATCATTAATTTTATGATTAATAAGTGATTATTAATTTAATTAATTAAAGTAAACAATTTATTAAACAGTTTTTAACACTTTTTGATAGACTAATCATATCTCTGATTAGATTGATATCAATTTCAAACAATTCTAAAGAAGAATGACTTTCCTCTTTGACTATCAAGAGATTAATGACATGTTATGTCTCAATATGAAATTGAGTAAGGTATGTTAAGAGTTTGACAGCCCACTAACGGCCCACTTATGGAACTAATTTTACATATAATTAAAATGAAAAATATTTGACTTTTTATCACAAAAAAAGAATATTCTGTCAATAAGTGTAGTAATGCTTATAATTTAACTTATTTTAAGACATTTAAATATAAGTAGAAAAACCACTTTTACTTATCTTTTGACTGAATGAACATTTTTATAGTTCACTTGACATAACATCAATAAATATTTATTACATAATACAGTCATTTCGACATTTATATCACATTTTCCCCCAAATAATAGCCGAGTGTCACAAATAATGTTATGAATTGTCAGCCAATATCTGTGTAGTGTCTCATTCAATGTTACATTTATTGTTTTGTTATAAAAATAATGTTTTGATTAAAAATAAACAAATATTTCTTATGAAAAATTAATGTCAATACTATTTAAACGTTAAATTGAATTAAATTATCAAAAAGTGCTGACTTTCTAATGAATTTTTTTTACTAAAACATTACTCAATGAATAAATGAAACACTGAATCAGACTCTACACAACATTGAGTGCCCACTGCATCACATTTACAATATTTACATTAAAACTCTTTCTGTAATTCTGGAAATGACTGTAATTACTTTACTTATCTCTTTCACTGGAGAAGAAATATTAAGCTTGGATAATTTTCTCTACTTTTAAATATTTTATCTATCTTGCAACATTAATCACTATTTACTTAATTATTTGAATTTCTACTGAACACTTAGAAACATTTATTATTCATAATTTTCTTAACTTACAATAAGAAAATTCTAGATTAATCTTGGTTAAACTTTTTTTAAGGGTTCAATAAATCTTTGCCTAAAATAATCGGATTTTTAAAAATTTTATCTAAAAAAACAAAAACAAAAAATTAATTTTTGTTAATAAAAGTAATGCAATAAAAAACAATTCCTCGAATCAAATGAGAAAATTCTCAGAATTTCATCGAATACTTTAATCTCTGATTCATAAAAATCACATAAACTTTAACTTAATTTAATTTAATATATATTTTTTTTATTGAAACAAAATATGAATTTTAAAATCATAATGATTTGCATAATTTAGAATGAACCTGATAAATCAATTTTATTAGCCATCAAAGAAATGTAATATAAAAATAAATTATGGATAAAAGTCGGCCACAACTCAATTGTTCGCTACATTTAGTTATCTCTAAAAATCTGAAAATTATTTTCCTTTTATTGACGACTAGTTTAGTATTTCGTTAGTTATAAGTCCTGACACAAACAGACTCTCGATATTCTGTACAACGAATGACACAATTGTTGTTATATTAATATAACGAATGTTTTTCATACAAACTATAAATCCTTCGACACATTAAATGAGTAAATGTAGTGAAACAGCGCTTAGAAGAGAGAGAAAGAGAGAGAACTAAAAAAAGTAAAACTAATATATGATTGGAGTTTTAATTTATGAGTTAAATTATACCTGTTTTTAGTAAAAGTGTTCAAACCATTCAATTTGTGTCGGCTCTGATGAGTGGTTGAAAAAATATTTATAATATTTATTTATTAACTCAAATATAAGCGAAAAATTATTGAATTATTGAACAAATATTAATATTTTATATTATCGGAGAAAAAGTGGTTTTCCTTTTTTCATATAAGGAGTGAAACGAATTTCAATTAACTTTATATCAAATATGTCTTTAAGTGAAGAACAGATTCAAGAGTTCAAAGAAACTTTTGGAATATTCGACACAAAAGGTGATGGAAAGATCAGTGTTGCACAGGTGGGGGATGTTATCAGAGCTCTCGGACAGAATCCCACCGAAGCCGACATTAAGAAATGTTGTGATCAACTGAACGCTGAGGAAAGGATTAGTTTCGATACATTTATGCCTATTTTGCAAACTATCGTCAAAAATAAGAAAAAATATTCGATCGAAGAGTTTGTCGAAGGACTCAGACATTTCGATAACGACGGCTCCGGTTATATCAGTTCAGCAGAACTCAGACATCTGTTAACAGCTTTGGGTGAGAAACTCACCGAAGATGAAGTGGAACAGATTCTGGTTGGTATGGAAGACGAAGAGGGACGGGTTAATTATGAGTATTTTGTTAAACAAATCATAAATACCTAACCCTTGAGCTCATCCTCTCATAAAGTTTTACTAAAATTTTAATTTATTTTTAAAAAAAATTAATTTAAATAATAATAAATATAATTATATTAACAGAAAATCTAATAGAAATGTCATTTTATTATTATTAGATTTTATCAATAAAATTCCAAAAAATCAATCTTGGTATAATATAATGAGAAAAAAAATCGATAAAATTTATTCAGTGTTTATCTCTATAAAAGGTTACCTAATATTTCAATTAATATTTAATGAATATATGTTTCAAAACATTTAAAGCCATACTATTGGCGATAGTTTTTGATATGATTTATATAATAATATCGAATATCAGGTTTTTATCGAAACCATAAAAAGAGAGTACAATAAAAAGTAAACTAAACTAAATTCAAAACCGACTTTTTCTGCACACATTTATTAACCTTAACTGAAAAGTTGTTGAAATATTATCGCATTTCTCTATAGAAACAATAGACTAATAATCATTAAAAGAACTTTCGGTTTAATATGCAATCGAGTCAGTCCTCTTATGAAACCTGCAACTTTTATTTCTCAATATAGAGAATTAGTATTTAAGTTTAAAAATTAAATTTTCAAAAAGAGCTTAAACTCTCTTTTTTTCATTAAAAATCAAAATTAATTCTAATATTTAGTGTTATTTAAAATTTGAAAAAAGTTTTGATGAGAAAACTATAACAAAATGCAGGCAATAAAATGTGTTGTTGTTGGGGACGGGTATGTATCAAATTCGTTCATCACATGTTTTATAACTTAAATAGATGAGATTTTCAAAAAATATTTTTATTCAGAGCTGTCGGCAAAACATGTCTTTTAATAAGTTATACGACAAACGCATTTCCCGGTGAATATATTCCAACTGTTTTTGACAACTATTCCGCTAATGTTATGGTCGACGGAAAACCTGTTAATCTGGGACTCTGGGATACAGCCGGTCAGGAAGACTATGACAGACTCAGACCCCTTTCCTACCCTCAAACTGATGTTTTCCTTATTTGTTATTCTGTGGTGAACCCTGCTTCTTTTGAAAATGTCAGAATTAAATGGTACCCTGAAGTAAGACATCACTGTCCCGACAGACCTATCATTTTGGTTGGCACTAAACTCGACCTCAGAGAAGACCCAAAAACACTTGAAAAACTAAGGGATAAAAAGATGGCTCCCGTCTCATACGCACAGGGATTGTCAATGGCTAAGGATATCGGAGCCGTTAAGTACTTAGAGTGTTCGGCACTAACTCTCAAAGGACTGAAGAATGTGTTCGATGAGGCAATCCGTGCCTTTCTCTGTCCACAAATCAAACCCAAGAAACATAAAGGCAAATGTTCTTTGCTTTAAATCAATATTTTAAGACTTTAAGGGATTTATTTTATATTAAGTTATGTATCGTTTCGTATATAAATCGGTTGTAGTTTTGATATTTAGAAAAACCTCTTTTGATATGTTATCGATTCATAGAATTATTTTAAGATAATTTTATAACAAATTTTAATGTAATATATATAAGCTTCTAATCATTTAAACTTGGTCATATCTATATTTATCTAAACTTATTGAAATCGGTTATCGATTAATTTAAATCAAAGTTTGCAAGTTTATATGGCTCACCAATTAAATCAGTTTCCTATGACTACATCTAATTAATGGTGATAATCGAGGAAAGTCCAGCATTAAGTCGGCTATAGTTTATAATTTCAAAGTTGAGTTTTGAGATAAAAATAAAAACTAATTCAAAAGAGATTATGAAATAATACTTAAATTTTGTTATTATTTAAAAAATTAATTTTTTGTTATTCGACTCTAAAAATAAATTCATAATTTTTTTAGGAAAGGATTAAATTTTAATTAAAAGCAATATATATTTAATAGGATAAGTGTATTAAAGTTTCCATTCCCAGCTATTATAATCTAGGATATTTGTTATTTGCAAGTTTAATTATTTAAATGATGGCCTCAAATATCGTTATCAGACGTCAATTAAATACTTATTCTAACAAATAATTTAATCTTATCTTTTGATTACATAATTGATATAATTTCTCCTTATTTTCGACATTTAAATCAATTCAGCGATAGTTTTGATAGCAATATATGGGTCGGTATTAACTGGGAATGACTTGATATGTTTTCCTACCCAAACATCCATTGAAGTGCGAACTGAGTCGTGTTTTAAAGGATCGAAACTAATAACACAATTGAATTGTTCTCCGATGTAATGAAGAATATATCGAGACATCCACAATTCATCAGCGATAGTTATACCGCGTGTGGGCCCCAACTCATAGCTCCAGTTGGCGGGAATGTCCTCATTCTGGGAAGCACTTAAGGAGAGACCAGCGTAGAGACAGGCTCTAAGCAAATGTTTTAATAATGATCTCAATGAGTGACAAATCACTTGTTTTTGCCATTCATTTACTTATAAAAGGCTTCATTGATATCCCGTCCCACAGACTTTTTAGCTCCGACTCCAAAATTATAGGTAGTGTTCACTGAATCGAAGTCATCGTAAGGCCATCCGATTGGCTTTTTTGTTATCGGATTCAAAACAATATATGACTGACAGAGAGTGCAATAGATTTCAAATAAAATTATTCATTAGTTTGTAATAAACCTGTCTTATAGTAAATTCGGGTATTTTCCAGTCCTCCCATCCCTTAAAAAATGAGTCACAGGAATGTCTATGAATTGATGCTTAAATAAATAAATACACTTTTAGTTTAAAAAATGATTAATTCATAGAAGACCTGGTATTTCATATTTAATCGGAACACAAAACACCAGTTTATTCTTGTTTTCTCTGAAGGGATCGTTACAGAGAAGCACAGGTTTGAGCCAACAGTCAGAGTTTTCAGTCAGTTTCATATGTCCTTTAAATAAGAAACAGATTTTTCCCAAAAACTTTAAATTTTAAGAATCATTAGTGGAACGGACCACATGTCTGCCCACAATAACACCAAAGCGGCACTTCCTCCACACTTTTTGGCTCAAATTTCACGTAATTTGATTTAGTCCTCAGATCTCGCCCTACAAAAACAAGTGCTTCAGTTTCAGTACTCAATTAGTAAAAAACATTAATAATTAGCTACCGTTCCCATCCAACCAGATATACCTCAACATAACATAATCAGATTTTTGAGGTAATGAGTGATACCTGTGAGCAATACCGGAATATTTGGAATTCATAGCAACAGTTATTCTCTTTTTTGTGTTCTGTTTGAAGTAAAGCCAAAGGCAAAAACCAATTAATTATTTCCGACTTCGATATCTCATAAAATGTCATTTATTATAGACAACACTTACCTCTTGAGTACAATCAACTCTATTAATGCATAACAAACAAAACAGGAGACTATTTATGGGAAGAGCGAATTCAATACTTTTACTCAACACTTCTTCCCAAATGATTCTATCATTTTATGGATGAATTCTTATTTTATGGGTTCTGTCCTTTCAATTAATTCAAAGTTTTTAAATCAATGATTAGATATTTAATGTCTGTCCAATCATTTCTCTAAAACCATAAACAGATAAATTTATCTCAATATTAATAAACTTAAATACAGTTATTTTTAGACCCAAACCAATTGAAAATACCTAAACTTATTGAGAAAGAGAAGGAAATAACGAATAATTAGAGGCAGAGGTTTATTAGGGTATTCTGAGTGCATTTGGTTCATATCATGAGTTGATTTGAAATATTCCATATTTTTTTCCAAAGATTGCAAAAATTGTCCGATCCTTTGAAATGAGCAAGTTGTTTATCAAGTAAAATAAAAAATAAAAAAGTTGCTTATTTATTTTTCTTTCTCAAAAAGCAAATATCAAAATATCAGTTTTCAATGGTTTGTGTTAACTATTTTAACGGTATTTCCAACTAAAGCCTCAGATGTCAACAACTTTTACGAATGTTTTTTTGCGGTCCTTTTCTCAAACGTGTAAACGATATCCTTTTGCTTATCTGACTTATCCCTTCTCCCAATCTGTCAAATCTGACAAAAAAGTGAAGTCTTCTCAGCAAAAGTTTCTCTTTTCTCGAACACCATTTGATTCAACGATAAACTAATCAAATGTCACTTTTTATTGTTTTGTTGATAACTTCCAAATGATTTATATTAACAAAAATTTCTTAATTATTTCTCTAAAAAATCGTTCCAAGAGTCAGATCGTAATACTATTCAGTAGTAGTAGTATTTAACGATAAGTTATTGAGCAAGACACATTTGACAAGGTTTCTGCCCTCAAACTACTATATATAAATTGATACCAGCATTCAATTTATCAATAAAGTTGTTATCAGGATATAATTGCTATTATTCTTAACTCAAAACGGAATCAATAGTTTAATAAAAATCTCATTCAAATAACAAAAGAATTTGAAGGCAAAGGCGTATAATATCTAATCGATAGTAAATTTCTCTCAAAACAATTATTTTTGTTTACATTCTTTAGAGGAAAGAATTTCCACTTTCAAAGAATAACTGATTTTTAGTTTTAATTTTAGTTTTAAATATAATATTCTTGGAATAAATGGGAAAACAATCCTTAAATAGTTTACATTATTTTTAAAGATCTCTATAAACAAATCACCAAAATTTTATAAATATAAAGAATTGACACAAGAATTACCGAATCTATTGAAATTATAAGAGAGAGTTAATTAAGTGAGCTTTAATGAACTAGCATCAAATCAATAGTACTTATTGTGAAACAGTTAACAATCTCTAACTAATTAAAAAGAGTAAAACACCTCCGATAACATTGTTTGTGATATACTTTTCAAAAGAATTCAAATCAATTATTAAAGGATTGCAATAAAAATTGTGTGAACCATAACTTTATGAAAGGTTTGTGAAAATGACAAACAATTGATTTTTTTCGTTCTTTTGGTTACCAGAGATTATTGATTAGACCACTAACTACTACCTCGACAGTAATATCCAGGTTTAAATAAATTTTATTATTATTATTATTGTGTCACTAATCAAGAATTAGATCGGTTTTAGTGAGAGTGCGAAAAGAGGTTCGCTCTGTTTGTGAGGCGTTTATTCAGTACTTCAAGTCTTGTGTGAATGTTATGTCAAATTGGTTTTAATGCTCTCTTAGTCTCGAGTCAAGTGAAGAGGTGTGACTCAAATCAGTGGATCAAACACTGCGTTATAATTTATAAACTCTATTCGTGTCTATAAAACAAATCCTAAAGAATTTTATCATAAAAATTGTTTAATACTATTAAATGCACTGAAATATTGAAATATTAAAGAAAAGAGACTTTTCTATTGTGTAAAAACTATTGTATTTGAAAAAAGAATTTCTTCCCTGTTTTTGTTTAAAAATTAGTGGAAACAAGAACTCTGTCAGTGAATAGTGAGTGAGTGATGCCTTTCAAACTCTCAAAGAAAAAGTTGGTTGTCGTAGGTATGACTCTAATTCCATACTTTAATAATTTGTTTAATGAGTTTCCCGTCAAAAAAATAAATCAAATTGTTTACTAAACTTTTCCTGGCTAATTTCCGCTATAAACAAACCATTCTAACCTATTATAAATAGTTAACCAAGCTTATACTCTTTTGTATGATTTGCAAATTTTTAATTATTATTAATTAAGGTCATAGTTTTGACTGTGTCATTACCATGATTAATTAATTATTTCCATTTACTATATTTAACTAATATTTGAAAAATTACTTTTAATTGAATATTATTAATAGAATATATGAATACTAATCTTAAAATAGTTTGAGAAAACTTTTTTGGTTTCTCGTGGGTTAAGGAAAGTCTTGTGACTTAATTAGATTATAAACAATTTATTACATAAACTAATTATTCTTTTTGTTTACCATCAGGTGATGGAGAGGTCGGGAAGACATGTCTTCTTGTAGTGTTCAGTAGAGATAAATTTCCAGACGACTACATCCCTACAGTTTTTGAAGCCTCGGTCACAGACTTTATTTACAAAAACAAACCGGTATTTGAATAAATCATTTCATATGTTTTGTCTATTATTCCAAATGAGTATTCCTTTCATTTTGAAAATAACTGTAATTTTGTGAAAATATTGAAAACAATTTGTTTTGAGAACTATTTTTCAAACATATTTTTTTAAAAAAGTCATCGAAACAAAGAATTTGAGCACAGAATCTATTTTTGCAGAGAATTGTAAGTAATGTTATACACAAAACTCATAATAAACATAACATAGAAAATGGATAAACAAATGGTTATTTCAAGTTCAATGAAACTCGTGTTTCTCATCAGATCTATTCCTAATACTTTTACTCGCAATTTATTCTTAGAACAATTTTACCCTCAATTAATCATTAGAATGAGTCGGGTTATAAACTAGCATAAATTCAAAGTTCAAATTTTAATTGATTTTATGATAATTTATAAAATTCTTTTTCGATAATTTAGAAAATTATCTCTAATTTTCATTCAAATGATTAATGATTTCAAAAATTTGTCGGATATTTACATAACATAAAAAGATTTTCACTTAATTTTGTTTTGTTTATTATAAGATAACAATTATTTACATTAAATATTCTTCCTTAAAGTTATTAAAATAAAAGTTCTTAATCATATAATCTTGGCTTAAATCACATATAGATGTACAAGATCACATTTTTGAAATTGTGACAAATGAATAACAGATGTAATACTAATTGTCTGTCTATTTGAGTGAATGCATTTGTTAGTTAAATGAGTCATTTCTAATCACTTGCATTGAAATTAATCAAACTTTAGATTGAATTGGAATTGTGGGACACCGCAGGACAGGAGGACTTTGACCGTCTCCGTCCCCTATCATATCCAGACACCGATGTTCTCCTCTTATGTTTTAGTATAGTATCGCCCGACTCTCTCACTAATATCTTCGAGAAATGGGCGCCAGAAGTGAAACATTTTTGTCAGGATATCCCTATAATACTCGTCGGCACTAAAAGAGACTTAAGAAATGATCCACAAATAGTCGAACATTTGAATCGATTGAAGCAAAAGCCGATCACATTTTCTGAGGGATGTATGGCTGCTGAGGATATCGGCGCCTATGGTTACTGCGAATGCTCTGCCAGACATAATGAGGGAATACTCCAGGTCTTTGAAATGGCAATAGAGGCCACATCAAAGTCCAAAAAGAACACAAAACTCGATGAGAAACAGTCCGTTTGCAGTATTTTATAAATTTTTGTTTTTCTTTCAAAGAATTGAAAATAATTTTAGTGAAAACACTTTAATTGAAAGCAAAGTTTTGTCATAATTTTCTCTTTTAAACTTAAAAACTCTATAAATAAAATTATTGTTTATAATTATATCAACAAAAAATGTATTCAACAAATAATTTGTTGAATCTGTTGTCCTAATTATTCTTAATTTCATTTAGTAATCAATAGTTTTAAGTTTCAAAGCTTTTTATCGTTTAAATATTTTGTACATTTGATCGCAAATTAACATAAAATAAAAGTCTTTTTTTGATAAAAACAAATAAAGAATTTGTTTACAAACTTAACAAAAAAAAGCGAAGTTTAAAATAAATGTTTAAAATATATATTTGTAAACCATTTTAGTAAAGATATGCTAAAAATATGAGACCCAGTAGTGGCCACATATATGTGGACGGTATAACTCTTGGTATATGATTAGCTGCTTGGACACAACCGATACCCATTCTATAGTAATAGCCAGGAATGCACTGACATATAAAATGTTCATTACAGTAACGATTAGTACCGATCGCCAGACACTCCTCCGAATAAATACATCTTTCGTTTAATGGCTCTGAAATTAAATCATTCGATTATTTGATAAATAAATGAAATGCAAAAACAATTATATATAGTATAGATGTGCTAGATTCAGTTATGCATTTTAATTGCTTATTTTTTCAGTGAACTCATCATCAGTTATACTGTCGTAGCACCAGATGTTCACTAATTGACAATTTGTGCTCAACTCTGTTATATTTGATGTTAGAAATGCATAATTACTTGGTTTGACGCAATATTTTCCATATTGAGGTAAATTTATTACAAACGAGTTAAGAGAACAGCGACACAACGCTTTGTAACTGCACTCAGCATTTGGTCCACCGATGTCTGTGCATTGGTCAGAATGGAAACATTTACTACCGATGGGTTGGGCTTTGATTCGGTTCAAGAGTTTAATCAATTAATAGAATGTTTGCGTGAAAATTGAACTTACCTGGATAGCATATTTGGTCAATTGGCACGGAATTGAGTCGATTGCAAACACAGGTATTATTCTTGCAGTGATTACTCTCACACTCGTCGTCTTCACTGCAATTTTCATTTTCTTTTGCCAGACCTTCAATAAAGTGTTAAACAGAAATCAGTTACGCTTTAATCGATTGAAATCATTTCCAATTTTGAAGACTTTTTCCGATATAAAAACTATTTGTATTTAAAGGAAGTGAATGTATACGACAAATGTTACCCTTGGAATAATTACTATAAAATCTAGCATCACACACATCAAACACAATACAGGAACAATTATTCAATTTTATGCAAAGAATGAATAGAAATTCTTTAAAATAAACAAAAAAAGTTGTCTTTACATATGTTGAGGTTTACTAAAACTTAGGAATCACTTGAACTTCAATTTGTTTTATTTGTGTCTAAACACAAAGACTAATGAAATGGTGATAATTGACGTCTGTTTAGAATGTCATTAATGTATACTAAAAACTCAATTTATCGCTTTTTCATATTTTTACCAAAAAATAAACACAAAATGAACTCAAAAAGTCATTTAAAATAAGATAAAAATGTATTTTAAATTTACCATAGACATTTATAAAGAAGTTCAATTTCTCCTCGACAAATTCATAGCTATTGCCATTTAAGGAATTATTGATAATTTTGAAGGCAGTATAGAATCCCTGATGCAAAAGACTGGCATCTCTTATACGAAAGTTTGCGATATTGTCGACCACTTCAAGTTTAAGGCGAGTCGGAAGTGCCGATGACTGCCTGAGCCGCAGCTGTGGAGGTAAGGACACCACCAACTGAGTTCTTGTGCGTTCATCAACGAAGTCAAGCCATTTAAATTTATAGCTCCTTTTGGCCTCAACTTTCTTAACTATAATCGATGTTAAATTGTATACAATATATTTGTAGTCATTTTGCACAGAATTGATGTCAATAAAACAGAATATTTGGAGTTGAAAGTAATTTATTAAAATTATAAATGCAATTAATTTCTTGTGACTCATGGGATAGACCTTTGAATCGTGATTTTCGTATCGATAAAAGGCTTTTAACTAATGAATAGAATAAAAGTCAACAAAACTTTTAACACACTTTCAATACACATGAGATCGAAGTGAAAAAAGTCAAAAGTGTTGCGATACTCTCAGCACAACATAAAAATGTGGTTACAAATGGAACACATATTAACAGAGCACAGAATAAACACGAATCTGTAGACAATTTCCACTGACTTTTACCAAAAAATAAAAAATTCTCACAATTTTTAGTCTCTAAATATTATGCGTCTGTTTTTCTTTAATGAATAAATTGCTGTTTAAATATCTTTTACTGTCAACTGATAACCGAATAAATACATCAATTGATTACATGTTTTTTCTTAAGCACAGACTAATGGGTAGTGCCATAGAGAAGGAGAGCTGAGGGACATACAGCTAAGTTTCTCCATCTGCATGCCATCTATCAATAGACACTAATATGGACTCAAGAGTTGATGTCTAAAAAATTTGATGCATTAGTGCTCAGACTTTTTCTAACTGAGACTCAAACACTGAATAACAGAGAACGGGTACCAATGCCTTTCTGTCGGTGAGGACCCATTTCTAATAGCATGACCAAGAGCAGTCACAGTCTTCCGCCATAATTCTATGAAAGAATGTTCTTATTGGTTGTCAATCAACAAAACTCTTATTCTCTAATCTCGGCTTAAATTATGACATTTGCATCGATCAATGTTTGAGCGTATATTTGTGTGAACACATATATCCTGATCCTCTTTCTTGAGGAGTGGGGACTGTGTTCTGCATGTATCACATCTTAACCGCTTAGTAGTTGTGGTGTTGAGTTTGAGCGCAGCTAATAGTTCTTGAGTTCAACTAATGCTCATATCCTTTGCTAATATTCTTTAAGAAACCGTTGATTATTAGCTAACATTCTGTGCGTTTCATAACCGAATGTGCGGTAACTAAGCAATCATTTTGACAAAACTGTGCAAATCATTCAAATTGGATGACAATCAGAAAATTGAATACAATTTCAAATTCAGGTTTTGTTTTGTTTTTAATTTTTATTACTTTTATTCCTTTGAATAACATTTCAAATGTTTAGGCTTTCGTTAAAATTTAAATGAGTTTCTCTACTTTTTCTCTAATATTAACATAACATAACTCTTGGATATTATAGATATCATTATTATATTTATGTCAATATTATTATAATATAAAGTCAATGAACTTTTATTTTAAAATCCTTTATATTCTCATTAAATACTAACATTAAAAATGGTTTCGTCAAAAATTTGGGGGTATTTAAGAGCCCGGAATACAAAGTTTGAAATACAAATTCACTTTTTATTACTTTTAAATATTTTAGTAATAGTTTTAAAAAACAATAGTTTTATTAAAACTATTATTAAAAAATAGTTATAATAATTTAAAATCGATTAAATGACATCTTTTAAAAAATTTTAGTTATATAATAAAATGCTGACTCTTTATGAAAAGCATTTCCAACTGAACTCCCCCTCTGAACCTCTTGTGAAATGTGATCCATTGACTATTCCTTATAAAAATCGGTTTATTATCCATTTTTGATGATATTATAGCTATCCTTTAGCCTTAAAATTGGAGGCATTGGCTCTCAAACTGACTTTTCTTACGAATTTTACGACAGATTCTCAGATTCACAGGAAGTGCTCTGCAGTTAATGATCTTTGAAAGTTTCCTTGTTCACTGCTCACTGTTCACTATTCACTAAATTCGTATTAACTAATCTCTTCTCTCTTCTCTGTTCTAAGACTCAAAAGTTACTAAAACTCAAACTTTCAATTTATTAAAATTCCAGACTTTTTGCTGAAAATTTTATTAATTAATTTAAATAACTATTAAATTAATTAAGAATTTTCTAATGAAGACATTTTCACTCTTTTGTTTCGAAGTAATCTCTTATTTAACACAATTTTTTGATAAGAAAATAATCGTTTCATTTAGTTTTTCTAAATGTTTATAATATTTGCTTTCATTACAACAAATATTATGTTTTACTTGTTTTTCATTTGATTTTTATTTATTTGAAAATTATTTTTTGATTAAAAAAAGAAGGAAATCATAAAATCATGTGAAGAGAATACAAGACTTGCATTTTTATAATATAAAAATTGATAAAAAAAATGTTTATTAATTTCAAAGACACTTTTCCAGAAAATTAAAAAATTATAATTAAATAATTAATAATTAAAATTTAGTGGATTATTGAACCATTGGTTTATTGAAATATTTAAGAGAATGACTTTAAACAGAATTCAATACTAATATAAACAAGAGTTCCGATGAGAGATACATAACTGACGCATAAGTTTTCACAAGAAATGCATAAATGTGTTGATTAGAGGAAAAGACTTTCGTTCTTACATTCAATTACTATTGACTTTGAACAGAATTTTTTCATTTAACACAGAATTATTTCAACCTTTCCATTAGTTCCACAAAATTGAAAGGATATAAGTTTTTTTGTTAGTCATTTAACATAGATTGAGATATTCGTAATATGTTCCTGTTCCCTTATCGAAGAATCACTATCATCGGCACAGGATGTCATAATATATAATGAGAGAGACGTTTAGTCCCACAAACATTCTTCTATCGAAAGTATAAATCGATAGTCAAATATTGAACACAATTTTTGTGTCGCTTCTCATAAGAAACTTATTTTGTTTCTAAAGTTTTTCATTCCTTTATTTCTACTAATTTTCAGAAAAGCTATAATAAGAAGGAAATAGCGATAACCGTACAAAATGTTGGCCCAAATAAGTGTTCATTTTATTCTTATTTTCATTTCAAGTGAGTTCACATTTTTTCCGTCTTTTGTTTCTCAAGAATTTTCTAAGAAAATACTTTTCCCTAAACAACAGCTCCGATACCTCTTATATTTGGTGACTGTATTACTGACGCCGACGACTGTTTCAATAAATTCAGATCTGATTTGGAAAATCAAATGAGACAACCCTTTGATAGCAACGAAATTCAATTAAAACAAATATGCGAGTGAGTGAAATATTAACATGATAATATTTAATCTTGGATAATTTCAATTTATCAAAACATTTATCAAAATTTCAGTCCAAATGACGGCTCTTTCAATAAATTTGTTAAATGTGTCGATGAAGTGAAAGTCGAGTGTCATTCGGATAAGAAATTTCGCGCCAATTTATGCGAAAAACGATACTTAAAAACTCGAATCACCAAGTTCCAATGGAAGGCTACATTTTTCTACCAGTTATGTCACAATACAAACCCTGAATTAAGAGGTCTGTTCCCATATTTTATATATAGTATTATAAATTTACACTTTAAATGTTGTCAATGTATTTGTCTTATATGTGTGACCACTCAATCAATATCCAAATATCGATTTATTATAATCTTTACTATATTTTATAAAATTTGATATGACTTCAAAGAAAAACATATCAGAGATTATTCAGTAATTTATTTACTTTTTATACAAAAAAAATATTAGATTTCTTTGAAGACGAGGATTGCATTAATAGTGTCTATAATAGCGCCAAATGGAAATGTGATTCATATGAAAGAATTGTCAAAAGCAAAAAGGACTGGAAGACTGATCATTACACCACTTGTAGGCAAGTCTTCACTTTTAATTTCACACAATTATTCTCATTATTTTCAACAACAAAAAATTTTAGTCGGTTTTTAACATTTTTAATGCATTACTCAATAAATTCTCAGAGAAATACATAAAAATTTATCTAAAAATCTCTTTTAGAAACATTTATAAACTAATCTTTGATCGAATATATAAATCATATAAAGGGAGTGTATGTATGAGTGTTTGTGTGTGTGTGTGTGTGTGTGTGTGTGTGTGTGTGTGA